>OW203721.1:18272713-18337210 GCA_934045075.1 Yponomeuta sedellus
GCCGAACACTACTATGTAAGTAGGTATGTGTCTATTTCTATGAAGAGAAAGTGAATGGTATACACTGTATTTTTTATTTATTGTATGAAACGAAAAAAAAAGCAGAAGCAAACTACTTTAGGTACGGTACGTTATGTTATGGGCATGTTTTAATTTGTTTAATGTGAGATTTTCTTAAACTGATAACTGGTAGAAAATAGTCCAGATGAACAAATGGTTCATTTATTATAAATGAAAGTAAATTACTAATTTACGAATGTAGTTACGTACATTTGTAAATTTGTAGTAGAAACACCGCTTGCTAGCTGTAAAGGAAAATATCGTGAGGAGACCCTCTTGTCAGAGGTACCTATGTACGTGGTGACAACCAAACAACTGTGAGTCATGAATGGCGCAACTACTCGGATATGTGTCTAAATATTGACTTGCAAGACTTATCTAACTTAATTAACTATTTGTAAATTAAACAATTTTGCTTAAGTTTCCCGAATTACCTGTTGAACAATTTTACTTTTTGTTAAAGCTAATTTTGATTTTACTTTTTGTAATATAAAAAGTAAAATCATTAAACTATTTTTATTTTTAATGCACTAACCCGTGCTAAGGACAATTTTAAAAACCTATTTAGAGGCTGAAAATTCCACCCATGCCGGGATTCGAACCCGCGACCTCTGGCACGGATAGCCAGAGGTCGCGGGTTCGAATCCCGGCATGGGTGGAGTTTTTAGTCTCTAAATAGGTTTTTAAAAAGTAAAATCATCCAATATTTAGTAAAACATCCGGCTCTCAGTCCAATTTGAAACATTTAAGATGGAAAGCAATATGAAACTAAGATCAAAACATTTTCGCAAACATCATTGCATCACGCAAAAATCACTGTCCCGTGACTACGGCTAGTGGCATTTTTTCTGAGCGCTTTTGTGCTTCGCAAGGCACATCAAGCCGTTGGTGCCGGCTGTCATGTAATGGCAGTCGTTAAGCCATGTCAGAGGCCTTATTATGGATAACTTCTGACAATAAGGCCCGCCACTGTCTTACAATCGTCCACCAACCCGGAACTAGCTCCCGTGGTGGAGTAATGCCTAACCTTCCTGCGACACAGGAAGAGACTCGTGGCCCTACAGTGGGGATGTCCCCACTATGTATGTACAACGGGTTGAGGTCGATTAATTAATTCATAACATAAAAACTGCAGGACAACGTAATGCACTGTATTATCATAATAAATACAATCCCTATAAGTATTAGTGCTCATGCTCAATCAAGTATTTTAATATTTAAAAAAAACCTTAGATTCATATACTAGCCGTAAGTGCGCTCGTATTCTGCGAATGGCACCGTACGCATACGAATTTGAATGCACGAACGAATGCCATACGTATTCGCGCTCTGAACCTCTATTCTGTCAGTTCATTATACTCGTAGCACCATGACAGATACATGGTCCGGTCACGTGGGCGGTTTTTTTCAAACTGTTGACGCCATTGTACCAGAATGCATTAGAAGAATCAAGGCCTTGGTCATTTACGGCCTCACTTATAATAACACGGTTCCTGTAAGAATCCAATTCCGTAAAATGGATTAACGGCTTAAATAACACCTTAAAATTAGTGGTAATACAAACGATTTTGTTAACGAAGATTTTCTAAATATTTATACAAAACTACGTCAAAAATATAGACCGATTCGATGGGGTACCTTAGTGTATTTCTGTGTAGATCGTGTGCAAACACGAAGGTAGAGGTCCTAGCGTACTTCATACTCGTATAATACGTTGTGTCTATTTTTTCGACGTGTGTCACCTACAGATGTTGCAGGCAAACATGAGTTCATTTAATACCCATCGGCCTTATATAAAAACGCTATTCCACTACATAATACAATAATGGAGGCGTCTTATTTGTCATTACGTAATAACAAATGTATTTGTGGTTACGTCCTTTCCATTGCAGACTATTTTAGCCAGGGATTTTGTGGTGTTTTACACAACTGTGTAATTATTAATAAGGCCGCATAATTCTATTACTAATGGAGGGCGATTCTAGTATAAAAAAAATTAATATCTTTACTCTGATACAAAGATTATAAAACTGAAAACAAAACTATTATGACAAATATTACGCATAGGCCAAAAATAAAAATAAAAGTTTTATTACGATACAGGTCTTGTATGGACACCTGTATCATAATATAACGTTTCAATTATAACGATACACCTATACGACCTCCAGCTGGACCAAGAAGGTTGAACCTCTACTTTAAAAAAAAAGGTTTCAATGAACGGGTCCGCGGCGTCGCATCACGCATGCGCAATCGATGTTTGCGCCTTGGCGCCAACATTTTACTTTTAATAAAACTTTTCAATATTTAAAAAAAAATGGTACTGTTTAATATTATTTTATGAATATAGGTAGTATGAGAGTAGATAAATCAGTGTATGACACTCTACATAACTTGGTCTTATGTACTATTAATCGTTTTTGATACCTTTTTGTTATTTTAATACAGGTACGAAAATCATAACACACCTTTTAGCTCTTACTTTTTAGTATAAAATAATTTAGATTAATTGAATGTAAATTTATATCAAAACTAGTCCATTGCAAGGGAGATACTCCTACAATTTTTTGCCATGAATTGGGGCTATGTGGCTACGAACTGACTGATGTAGACCTTGACGCTTGCGTCAAGATATTACTCATCTGGTTTATTGTTTCTCTTGTCAACATTTTCAGTTCTGTATGTCTAATTGAAATCTGAATAAAGCCAAGTTTTCTCATTGGTATTGAGCTTATTACTCGTATGTATCAATTTATTCAGATCTTATGTTAAAAAATATATATTTGACACCATGCAAAAAGAATCTTCGATGCCGGCCACCTCCGATGCTTCTCGATATCTTCGCCCTGAACGCTTCGAGGTCGAACCCTCTACTGCAACTGCTGACCTTAAATGGACCCACTGGCGGTACACCTTTGAAAACTTTTTATCCGAAGAAGCCACATCCGCTACGGAAGCAGCGAAGTACAAACTTCTCGTGAACCATATATCACCGAATATCTTTAATATTATAAGAGACTGCACGAAGTATGAAGATGCTATTGAAATCTTAGACAGTGCTTACAAGAAATCGCAAAACATAACATTAGCCCGTCACCATCTCGCTTCTAGGAAGCAGCAAGCTGGAGAGTCGATCGCTTACTACTCTAGAGCTCTTTCAACGCTTGCATACGACTGCCATTTCAAAACAGTAACTGCTATAGCAGCATAACACAAAAATTAATCTATACGGGGAGCATTTATTGCGGGTCTAAATTCCAAAAAGATAAGGGAACGACTGCTAGAAAGATCAAATATGAAGAACCTTTAAATTTGGCCATTTCCCTAGATACTGCTGAAATACATCAATGCAATTAGAACCTAATACCAGTCCCGCTTATTTCAATGCGATCAATCAAGACGGATCATCGCAAGATGACAATTTAGCTGCTGCAAACAAGTTGAATAACGGACGAAAATGCTTCTTTTGTGGCGGCAATGTTCACAGGAGAGTGAATTATCCTGCATATAATGTAGATTGCCAGTTGTGTTCAAAAAAAGGTCATTTCGCAAATGTTTGCCGTAGCGCAACTAATATTAAAACTCCACGGAACATAAACGCAGCTATCGAAGACTATTCCCAGCAACCTAAGGTACAGACAGCCGAAATATCGGCTGCTTCTCCTTCAAGTCTACGTAAAGCGACTATTCCTGTTACCATCGACAATTATCGAGCCGACGCCTTGGTTGATACTGGTAGTTCCATCAGCTTTATTGACAATAAGCTTGCTCAAATGTTGAAGCTTGAAATAAGACCATGTAAACAAATAATTACTCTCGCATCTCGGAATCACGTCTCTTACATCAACGGTATATGCCACGCCACTATAAAAATCGATCGCCACGTCTACAAAAACCAATCTTTACTTATCGTTAACGACTTTTGTGCAGACCTAATTATCGGGCACGACCTATTGAAAAATCACTCATCTATAGTACTCCAGTTTGGTGGTGACAAAGAACCATTGGAGATCTGCAGCGTTCTCGAAGATTCAGTCCCACCAGCATCAGTATTTACGAACTTGTCACCGGATATCAAACCTATTGCGATTCGTTCCAGACGGCAATCAGAAGACAATGAAACTTTCATTTCCAACAAAATTTCTAATTTACTTAGAGATAAAGTTATTGAACCGAGCGTCTCACCCTGGAGAGCACAAGTTCTAATAGCTGGAGGAGGAACTCATAGAAAACGCCTGGTAATAGACTATTCGCAAACTACTAACCGATTCACCTAATTAGATTTGTATCCATTACCCAGCATCAACTCTATAGTCACTCAAGTCGCCAAGTATAACTATTTCAGTCAAATTGATCTTAAAGCGCATACCATCAAGTTCCGATCCTTCCTAAAGAAAAACCCTTGAAGCTTGTGTCTATTATACATTTGCATTGCAAGACTAGAGACGGAGTAATACGCTGTTAAGGAGATACCTGAAGCTAACTACCTCCGCCAATGGGAAATAATTATCATATCAAAGTCGCCCATTAGCTCAGTTGGAAGAGCGCTGGCACGGTTAGCCAGAGGTCGCGGGTTCGAGTCTCGGCATGGGTGGAATTTTTAGCCTCTAAATAGGTTTTTAAAATCATATCTTCTCTTATGAATAATTTTATGCAAAATAACATTGATTGTGAAAAACAACTTTACCCACCAACCTCTATTTTATATTTATGTAGTCTGAGGAAGATTGTAAACAAAGTGCACAGCATAAAAAGGCGAAACAAAGTGGTCAACCGATAATGTCTACTCGATTGCGGTTTGAGCTTCACAGCTTGCTTTGCTTTGCGGTGGACTCTACCAGAAGGTAAAAAGTGCAAAAGAACAAAGTTTATGTTAGAAAGTATCTTGTCGCGTACTTTTTGCGTCTGAAGCGTCGCGGACCCCGTCGTGGCCAATTATGTGAGTTGAGCAATGTATTTCGTAATTCCTACCTGGACCAAAAGTCTACTAAAGCACATAGTCGTTTATACACATAGATGTTAGCACGCCTACAACCTTTATTTGAATAAACGTATTTTGTATATATACATTGCACTATTATTCTAAAAGTAAGTATATAAGGCGCAAAGCGGTGTACACGCTTTTTCGAGATACCGGAACTTAACTACTGCCGCCAATGGGAAAAATTCATGTCTTCTCTTATGAACAATTTTTTGCAAAATAACAATGATAGTGAAAACAATTTTAGGAACCTATAATTAAAAACTAGGCCCATAAACCTAACGGCCTTATTTATAAAGGTTATTTATTAATTTATAAACACAAGCCCTTATTAAAACATTGCAAAAACACTGTCTGAGGTTAATTCAAAGAATTTTACAAAGAAAAAACTTAACCAAATATTAAATAAACTGACTCTAAGGAGTGCTCTAGAGTAACAGTAACATTCTTTAAAGCATGTTTATCGAATACAGCCATTTTAGCGAAAATCGATTCAATTCCTAGGTTATTGAAACTGTATTCTAGATTTTAGGTTCTAAAGATAAGCTATCACCATTCAATTGTTGGCACTAGATATTACCGATTAGCACGGGCAACCTAACTCGGTTATTAGATTATAAACAGTGGCAATAAAAGAGCCATTTGCCGTGTAACTATAGCTGTAATTGTGTTAGGCAATTTTGTATTTAGTAGACCCGTCCGTCAGCTAAGCCCTTTCCGTTCGCCTCGGAAGTAATAAGTACCCTGCTTTTTACAGACGTCAATCAATCAGCTTGTAAATTTTTGTTGCTTACTTGCTGTAACGTGATCAAATATAGTAAATTTTGTACCATATTGACGGTAACTGGTTGGAGGATCAGCGGGAGTAGTAACTCTACTATTGGCCGATCTTTGAGTGCAGATAAAGTTTTTACTACAGTCGAAGTATACCTATTACGTTTCACGCGGTTTTGGTCTGCGTGCACAATATTTTATATAATTTCGAAAGTCAGTTAATTATTTTAGGGGATCACAAATAGGTCGAGTATTACAGACTTTAAAGACATTATTGCTTCTCGTAATTTAATTTACGATTTTTATCAATGATTTAATTTGTGTACATGTGAACCGAAGCGGAATGAAACGATGGATCTTTCTAATGAGCTTAAAATTATTTAATTATTGACTAATGCCCCAACATTATCCTTCCATCCATCCTCCAAAGAACTTTCAGTAGGCCAAAATATACAAGCTGATGGGATCCACGCGCTATTAAATTAATATAAATAACCTCTACACAACACAATTACGTGTCTTTCAATGACGCGAGTAACGCGTTTTGTGTACTAGATTCAGACGCGTTTTGTGGCAATGAAATGTCAGAATTTGACAATTAACATACTCGAAAGTCGCGAATTTTGACGTTAAAAGGCGCTACTCGTCATTGTACTACCCAGGTTGGTCCCAAAAGTAGTACACTAACCAGGCAATTGCATAACCGGGTATCCTCCAGGTTATTACATCACAAACATGGAAATACACTCAGACTGACTTGTATTTGATTTGTACAGATGTACGGTGGCCTCCAGTGGGAACTGAATTCACGACCTCCGGCATGGTAATCAGACGTGATACGGTTAGACCATCGAGTTGTCGGTTTGTCTGTTAGACTGACAGTTTGGAATTCAATTAGATTCCAAAGTTTTCTATGTATTTGTGATACCACGAGATCATATTTCGTAAAGATACATTTCGACTTAATTAAAGTATGGCGTCAGTACCTACAATGCGCCAATAGGCAAAGGGCCAATCTCATATAAATATATAAAGGAAACTCAACTAGACAAATTATTTAAATGAAACTCAATTAGACAATTTTTATATTGATTATATTTGAAAGTATCTGATTTAATGCCATTCATAAATCTAAAACTCCTCTCCTAAGAAAGGAAGAAAAACCTGCTAAAAAAGAAAAGAAATATGGCTTACATACAACCTGTATTTTGTCTTCAATTTAAAACATAAAAACACTTACAAAAATAATTACAATTGAGCAACAAAACTTACTGTCTCTTACCATACTTAACAGTGACGCAAGTCAATTACAAACACACACACATACACAACAGAAAATACATCTTAAAACTATGTCACTATAAAGAAAAAAACATTAACAACAATATTGATTGATGACGTCTATAGTAACAAAAGTAGACCTTGCTGTAAACCTTCGAATACTTTCCTTATCTGATATAAAAGAACAGTTCTAATAGTAACTATGTCTGCCTTTTCTTCTGGTATCCCACACGCATTTACATTGTACAGTTTTTAATGATTTAATAAAAACATATACAAAGGTGAACAAAAACATAATTTTACAAAAAAATTAACCAGTGGCGGCATAGAAAATAAACTATTTTAATTTCTATAAAATTTTCAAACTTAAAATTTTGTAAACACAACTTATTTATTTACTTGATCTGTCGGATGAGACCGATATAAGTAAGATCACGTAGGTAAGTAAATCCGGAATCAATATTATTTATGATTCTAATACTTTCGTATGAAAAACTATGAACTTCTTGCGTCATGGTTCTCTAAAACAACTCAACATAATTATTAGAACCATTAGTAGGGGAGAGAGACAGGAATGCCTGCAGCAGCAGAAGCAGCTTTAAGTATAGGCAGTTATCAACCTTAATTCATCATGAAGCAATAATACCAGACCTTATAAGCAATCCGTCCAAAAAGTTTGGACTGAATGCACAAAATCAACAAGACAAACTCAGCTCTCTACAAAAATGCGGTTGCTAACATCTGAAATGTGCACGTAACAAATAAATAAACAAGAATCGTGCGGCAAAGCTATTAATGTTACATTTATTACACAGTTGTTTCCGCACGTCTTAACGTAACTTACACGCAAATTATATGGTTTTATAGAGTAACCACAGAATACTAAGTATTACTTCACTATACGTGTTATTTTGTGGCTTAACTTTCGCTACTAAAAGGAAGCAAAACACTTGAGCTCAAGTTCATCGCCGCCTAATGAAAATTGCGCGTTAAACGTCTGTTGATTGTGAATTAAACGTTAGATAGGGTCTTTCAGGCCATCTTTCAGTTTTTTTAATTTATTAAGCTGAAACAATCTACATTACTGTGAGTGCTAAATATCCGATTTCTTTCAATAAATAACACGCCTAGCACGGTACGCCTGAATAGGCTGAAGTAGCTACTTAAATTAAACTAACGTTTTTTCTTTTAGTTTTAAGATTTTACTAATTTACAATAATTGGTACCTTGAACATTGAATTTTACTTCAAATTCAATGCCTTGAATGAAAAATTTCAGTAATACCACATTTGAGGTCCCCTGTAACTTTGAGGTAACTTCTATGAAAATGTCCGTCTAGCTGTGGATATTGAAGAGCACAAAACGATGATGATGAAATTGAAAGCATCATAAAGAGATAGCAAAACGAGCCCTTATTAAGTTCAATCTCTAAAACTACTTAAAGACTTCACAGCGATGGAAATCTGTTTTGTCTCGTGAAAACGTCTGCCCAGTTTACCTATCTGATCCCGTTTTTTGCGGAATCTAATGCCGCCAAAACACGCACGCTGTGTTTATTCCAAGGATGTTTTTAAAAAGTCCGTTTAGTACATATTATCAACCAAAATAATTACAGGCCATTACAAATGAAGAAAAATAAAGGTAGGTAGAATTATCAAGATTTCGGGACTTGGATTAGCTTCAGATTAGCAACAGACGTTCTTCTTGCGCTTAGGATCACTCAGCAGAGTAAGTAACCAGCCAGCAGGCCCTCGTTTCTGTGTTTACAGCCAGTTCTTGCCTGATGTCTTAGGTGAATTCAAGTTCGCACACACAGATGCATCAAGTTTCTAAATCCCCTCAAGCCTCAAGCTTTTCGATTATGGTTTCATCTTATTCTTGTCCATACCTCCTGTTTTTTGTAAAATAACAATTTGTTAATCTGCTGAAGGCTTGAGTCTCGCTCGCCGTAAAATTTTTAGTGACATTAAAAAGATGTATTAAGTATATGGTCTGAGGCTTTGCTTGATTTCGGGCATTTCAAATATATTTTTGTTTTCCTATCCTAATTGGTTTCAAAGTTATTAATTTTAGTTCAATATTTCACAATCTAAAACTAGGATATCAAATATATACATTAAATTTATTTTTAGCCAAGCCTCAGATCACATTTATCATTTATCACATTTAACCTTTTTTATTATCATTAAAAATGTTAGAATATGCGAGCAAGACGATTGTCACACGTAACAGCAATCTCAGGAAATCACCTTTTTTTATCTAGTGTTAGAGGGTTCTAAATCATGGTCAGAATACCCCCTTAATATGTTCCTAACAATTCTATCAAGCCTATTTATTTTGTTTTATTCAGCTTTAGTCTGTGTGTAACTAAAAATTTTTTTATTGCTATGAAGTCAAGAAATTTATAATAGAGATGATGATGATGAATGACCTACCGACGAGCAAACATTTATACTACATTACTGTAGGCCAAAGCTGAATAAAATTAAACATAGATGATACGACTGACCAGTAGACATGGCAACTGATCAGTCGTGATTGTTGCAATATTTACGCCCACTACACGGCCGATCAGTAGCCATATTCATTGCCATAGATATGCCAATAATACGGCTGATCAATAGCATGTTCGTTGCCATAGCTACGCCTACGATACGGCTGATCGGTAGCCCTGTTCATCGCCATAAATATGCCAATGATAGGACCGGTCAGTAGCCATGTTCATTGCCATAGATACGTCAATAATACGGCCAATCAGTAGCCATGTTCGTTGCTATAGATACCCCAACGATTCTGCTGATCAGTAGCCATGTTCGTTGCCATAGATATGCCAATGATACGGCCAATCAGTAACCATGTTCGTTGCCATAGATACGCTAATGATACAGCCGATCAGTAGCAATGTTCATTGGTAAAGACACTCAAATGAAACGGCCGATCAGTAGCCATGTTCGTTGCCGCCGCTGTAGCCATAGTCGCTGGCGCCGTAATCCGAGCCGCCGGCGGACGCACCTGCGTCGTATCCGTGGTCTCCCTCGAAGCTCACGGGCGAGTCGTGACCGTAGTCCTGAGTCTCCTCAGCGGCGTGCCAACCGTGCCCTGGAAGCGGTAAACGCACCGGGGTTCAGGCGAAATCAGACGGCTAATTTTTCGTTTTCGTTAATTTTGTCTGATAAGCGTGAAACATTTGTAGGGCTCGTGGCAAATGGCATACCACTCCGGGTTAAAGGCATGAGTTTATGTAATGTTATGTACACGTTCCGTTTTATACACTGCCTCTTTAATCTTATGTAATGAATTTGCCTAATGTCCAGGATCTTAGTTATTACGAACAAAATAAGTGTTGTATTATATGCTTTCCACTTAATTTTTTCGCAGCTTTCGAAAAACGATTTGTATTTTTTAATATTTGTTCAGTTCGTCACATGTAGATAAGTTTCCATCGTTGGACTAGATTAGTAAGTACTATGAGTAATTACAATCGTCTAACTGTCATATAATTGGAATCGCTCAGGATTAGATGCGCACAGTTAGGCCACTATGCACTGCAGGACTCCTATTAGTGAAGTGAAAAGTGAATGTTTTATGTTTACTAAAATATTTTTCAACAAATTCAGTGCTTATATAGATTATATTAATTGGAATAATTTAATTATTAATTGGAATACATCATTTATAAATTTTTAGTTTTGGTCACGCCAGAAACTTGGAAAAAATCTCCCCGATCGATCTCTACTACCAACTTCCCAGCAATGTGACCGGATATTGGCAGTGTACCCGGGCACCATTTCGCTAACAATTCACGGAAGATCACCTAAATGCATTATCTCAGATAGCTCGGCTCGCTCTTTTACATTCACTCCCAGGCATTTTGGAAATATTTCCAGATGCTGTACATTATTATGTATTTATTTACTTCAAGTAATGCCTATATAGGTTCAGTTACAATGTTGACCTAATAATGACTTAATTTTATAGTGGTGAGAATTGAATCAGAATTTGTCTATTTTGCAGTCTACTAAGCAAAAGCAGTAAAATGTCATTCCAATAGAAGTTAAAAAAAGCCTCTTTCGCGAAGATCGAACTGCTCGAGGCGCCGATTCAAGGTGCACGGGTTATGCCATTTGAGTGCAATTGGTTAGTAGACTACCAACAGTATCAATGAAACAACCATTGCGCTACTAATATCACACTATTTAACAACTATACAGGGCAGCTTGCGGCTTTGCCATTATTCCTTTACAAAAGACTTACCGCCAACATGTCCACCGTGGGGAGCAGCCTTGGGCTCTCCATAGGTATAGCCGAGTACCTCGTAGTGGTCATCGCCACCGCCACCCTTAGGCTTGTGGTGGATGTGCTTGACAATGGTGTGCTTGTGGTGGTGGTGGTGCACCTTATAGGGCACGTGGATGATCACCTTCTTGTGACCACCGCCGTGGCCGCCAGCTTCGGCCACCAGCGCCAGAGCCGCTGCGCACGCTAACAGTAACTGGAATGAGCGAATTAAGGGGTCACTGGATACAGTCATTACAAATTTGTTACGCGTAGCTGTGCAGCTAAATGGGAAACTGGCTTTGTATAGCTATATTTTGTTAGTATACATCGAAAATAACTTTGTATGAAAGCGTAATACAACAGGGTGGGCATTTGCATTATTTGAGACCGAAAGTAGGTGGCAAACGACCGTCTCTATAACAAACAGACCCCTCCATTAGAGGAAGCTTAATTGAGGGGCTTTGTAGTCCAACGCAGCGTTGCGGTAACGACCACGGGTCAATCAGCGGCCCGGAAGCCGGACTGACATACATCTCAGTGAATTGTTATGTTATACTAGTTGTTGCAATTCAACCACTCTATTCTTCCTTTTGTTGCGTAAACATACGCAGTTATCGGTGCGCGAAAATGGGATATAAAGATGCATTCTATTCCGCGTAAGAAGATTGAAAATTGTACTCCACACAATTACACAATTTTATTCACTGGCACCATTCAGCACTTCCTAATTGGGAAACTCGCAATGGCAACGCAACAAATAGGGAAAAAATCGCAGGCGCTTTTGCCAGTTAGATTGTATATGTCATCTAGATAAACGTTTTTACATATGCAACTTAAAGATGTATTATAAATACGAGTAGATGGGAGAGATAGAAAACGTTACGTATATTTTTTGTCACAATTTTTAATTATAGGTTGTATTGTTAGTGTAGCGGCAAGAGTCTTATGAACTTCGGGATTGTATTTTCGACTACGGAAACCAGAAACCAAACATGCTAGGCTAAGGTTTTCCAAGAGTTTGGTAATCCTTTCTGCTAAATACATGTTTGGCACTAGTGGTATAATTTAAAAGAGATTTCTCGATGATCTAGACATCATCGAAAAATCTCTTTTGAACTAAGTATAGTATCACAGTCAAACTATGTGTCCATTTCAAACCATTTTGGAGAAAAAATGGATAAAAAAACTCCAAACTTAGTCTTCTAAAAGTCCTTAATTAACAGAGTTTACATAATTATTATGAAACATAGAACTCAAGCATTGTACTGGCTTTAATTCCAGACATCATTGCTATCTAAATCCTTTAATACATATCATATAATCTCACGCCTGTATCCCAGAGGGGTAGGCAGAGACCAGGGACTGCCACTTGCC
The DNA here is from genome assembly GCA_934045075.1 of Yponomeuta sedellus. NCBI lineage: Eukaryota > Metazoa > Arthropoda > Insecta > Lepidoptera > Yponomeutidae > Yponomeuta > Yponomeuta sedellus. The sequence goes on from OW203721.1 coordinate 18,285,462, forward strand.
ACGATCTTGACAGATCACCTTCGCATGACAAATTATTAGTACAAATTAAATCTTTTAATGTATATTAATAATCATACAAATCAAAGGGTTAGATGACAATGATGATTTGTACTAGAAAAAATCCTTTTATTTCCGAAATTCTCAACATAAATCATGATATGCCCGGGCTACCTGGCTGACGAAGTATCTACATTTGTGAGCTGTATTACAGCAGTGTCATATCACGAGTAGATGAGTACTATGTCCGTGTTACATTACCTAAGCGTTCGTACTTATAACAGTTTATTTTTAGCAAAGCCGCAGTCAAAAGGCAAACTACATCGATTCGCTTTCCTCTAGTAAAGTACTGCCGTTCACTTCTTGTCGTCTTTTTCCCTTGCACCACTCGCACTTGTTGTCTTGCTTGACTTTTTGTTATTCCCATTTATTATGAGCTACACCAGTATAGATGTTTTTGCTGAAACGTTAGCTTCCTATGAGCTGTCAGAGGAAATGGATGAAGCACAACTCTCTGCAAAGCACTCCATCCATTCTCTACCGCTGATTTCTCGATGAAAAGCTCTCATCTTTGCATAAGAGCTGTGTTCAGTTGATAATGATCTGTGATTTTATCGGCAAAATGGTACTTTGTTGCTCTCGTTGTGTAACAGTGAATAGCGCCCATCGTTTTTTTATCGCAATACGACAAAACGCTATTGAAAGTTGCGAATCGATGGTGTGACTTGGTTTTTAGGGTTCCGCGCCAAAAGAGTGCCTATGGAACTCTAAGCCTACGCCGTCTGACTGTCTGTGTGTTTTAGTCTTTTTAACTATAATATGTAACTGGTTTGAATGTCCACGTTGTGTTTTATTGTGACGAATATAGGTAAAAATAATATATACTTCTTTGTAAATACCTAACACAAATATATTGTGTAATGGGACGGAATTATTGAATAGTGAGTCCGACTCGCACCTTGCCATTTTTTTTCTAGGGTACCAAGAGTCAAAACACAGTTACGAGATACTACAAAGCGCTATACAAAAAACAGAAGACTCCAACAACTCTTGGAAATATTCAAAAATATCAGCTAACTTTTAAATTTTCCTTCTGTCTACAGTAAGTATAGGCAAGGGTTATTTTGTTCTAATTAAACGTTTACGTAATTTTCGTTCTGATTGCTGACTTTTTATTGTATAGAATCTTTTTTTCTTCTAGTCTTTAAGTAAAACATTCTTGTATGTTTAGTACCTTTATTTATTATCATGCTATGTTTTCAGATATTAATTGACTTGGGTATTTTAAATTCAGAATAAAATCAAAGGACTTGCCACGGTCACAAAACAAAAAATAATTGTGCCAAAATGAAACGAAAGCTTTTTGTAACATTTCACTTTGATAACGGATGCACCTCTTTGCTCAAGTTGCCATTAATGTTTATGATGAATGTAAACTCACCAGAAATCTGGCAGCCATTGTGTAAAGCCCTCGAGACTGAGCGAGACCGAACGCGGAGACGGACAGCACTTTTCTGATAAAGTGATTTAAACAAAACTTCCTTTTATATCGCAACGTGCTTGCGTTTCGCGACTCGGCCTCTGCGCTGCATCTCTCTAATCTGCAGCCACAGCGGACAACCCATTGTGGTCCTTAACAACAGCGGCAGAAGACTCAGATCCCCCGATCGACATTTCAGCCGCTTAGAGCAGAACGCGTGTAATTTGAAACGTTACCCGCAGACGGACGAGCAAACCTAAATTATAAACAGCAACTTAAAAAGTCATTTTTGGACATCTCCGGGATATTATACTTAGATCAAAGATTTTCGTCTAAACCTATTTTCATAATTAGAAAAACGATCGTTTTAGGAGACTGTTGGCTCTCTGGGTGTTTCGATAAGTTCCGGTGTAACCACTCATCAATATAAACAACTTTTATTATAAGAGCAACTACTAAATATGGAACAAGTATCAGCTGTTTCGTCAATTTGCTAGATAATATATATATATATATATATATATATATATATATAGATAATATATATTATATATATATATTATATATATATATATATATATATATATATATATATATATATATATATATATATATATATATATATATATATAATATATTTTATCTATATAATTTATATATTATATATCTATAATATAAAAATGAATCGCTGAATGTGTTGGTAAGCGCAAATCTCGAGATCAGCTGAACCGATTTCGCTAATTCTTTTTTAGGAATATTCCTTGAAGTACGAGGATGGTTCTATGGAGAAAAAAAAATCATAAAGAATCGATTGTTAGGCGGTACAAAGTCCGCTGGGTCAGCTAGTTATATATATAATTTATAATGATTAGTAAAATAAGGCACTCAAATTATTCCCAAATTTTCTGTAACACAAAAAGTGCATTCTGCTGAGAAATAACATTTTATCTCTTTTTCCGAGATGAGCCTAGGCCAGCAGCCTGAGAAACTTATGCGTGAGTGATAAGATAACAAAACGGACCAAATTAAACTCCCATCGTCGAATTAAAGTAATACGGTGCTCAACCGATTCCACGTTCGTATATACCTACTCATTATCCTGACCAGAAATGCCTACTTGACAGTCTGACAGGATGATTTGGATCTTAAGAGAATATTTAAGACGACTTCACTTAATTACAAACCGGTTCACTTGGTTTTGTTCAATGGATTTTAAATAAATATTCGTAAAATCTGTTGACTTTGGGCGCTAACAGAATACCTATAGTTTACTGGGCACTTTGAAGTAAAGTTACTGGGGCATTGGATGAGTTACATTTTAGATGTATTGCCGATTAATGCTCATGTATATAAGAGCTTTTGTAGTAGTTGGATCTGTGGATAAGGCAGATATTTTTCGAATATCTGAGGTCCATAGGACATTCGGATATTTTACATAATAATTTCTCTTTTATTCCAAAGACATGTGCAAGACCCCGGGTTTGTTGTAAGATGATTAGATAGTTTAAGCGTCGATTTACACCAACGATATGCTACTATAGGTATTTACGAATTTTAAATAGAAAAGAAATTTTCGCAATCCCAGGGCTAAAACAGAGAGCGGATGTAAAAAGCTGACCCTGAAATAGACTACGTTGCTGTAAAAAACTACGGTGAAATCTTCTTTGCGCCAACTACCGGCCTTCACAGGAGGCATTGTTCTATAATAGCATTTTTTTAATTTTTTAGTTTACATTGACAGAGCGGTTAAGCGGTTCTCAGTGCTCAGACGACTTCTGTGGCGTAGCGGTAGCGCGTCAGCCTACCATGCAGGAGGCCATGCAGGAGGTCCCGGGTTCGAATCCCGGCTGGGGACAAAAAAAACCCCAGGTCTTTACATGTCTGTGATGTCGTTGTTTCTGGTTAACACGACACAGGGTATCCTTGTGTGGAATCAGAAGCAATGTATGTGCCTGTATGTAAATGTTATGTTATTTTACTCATACACAGGTCGCGGATAGATCCGCAAATTGATTTTTATTCTTCTAAAACTGCACAGCACAGGAACTAAGTAGTTTACGACTGGATCACTGATCTTGTGGCTGAAGCGTATGATCATTGCATACTAACATTAACAGCTATTAAAATTTCTGTTGTCATTTCCCGATTTAAAAGTCAAGATTGTAATAACAACAAACGCGTAATACTTTTACAGACAATTCGCGAGAGGAGTCTGATCGAATTACGCAGTGCGCGCTTTTTTTTATTTATTTCTTTCATAACATAATACAGGTCATACTGTATATTTAAACTTGCCACACTGTTACGTGTGATGGCGAGAGAACGCTCGTTTGCTATATTCGTATCTACGGATTTTTCTACGTACATTTTGTCGGTGGTGTTTGTAAAAATAAGCGATATTCACGAACTGATGACCAATAAGCTTTAACGTAGCAAAGGCTATGCGGCTTTTTATTTTACCTTCTTATATGGATTTTTTAATCTCTACATCATGTGGCTAACAAAGAACGCCATTCAACAATATTGATCAACAGTGTCTTTAATATCATTGCAAGTAGAACTGTCATGCCTATGCTGAGGCACTGAATGTCAGACAATGTTAAATAAAATAATAGAGTTGGACTTGTTCCAAAAAATATTGAATTAATTTAAATATACTGCACTACTTCAGTCGGCTTTAATCAATTGCATCCCTATTTGAGGAGGAGCATCTAAAACAAAATTTCTAGAAGTGGAACGAGCGCAACTAAAACTCTAGAACTTATGTTTGTTAAACCTTATAGGTTTCCTACTGCGTCCCTATACTCTTTTAGTGATTTGTTTTTTCTAAGAAGATTGTACGTTGTATACTATTCTGAGAATCCATAAACAACACTGTTTTAATCAAAACACCTACGATAATACCTAAGAAAAGAAATGGCAATGTCGTTCCCTCAGACTGTATCAGATCTGCTTTTCGATTGCAACCCCGTATGTCCCCACAGCTGGGTCATGGGTCGCTTCCTGCATTGCAAGAAGTTTAGGCCATACTTCACCACGGGGGCCAAATCTGGGTTTGTGGAGGTTTGTAACATAGTCGTGGGCCTGACTGTCAGAAGTTATCAAGCCCATAAGGCCTCTGACATCGCTTAACGACTGCCATAACATGACAGCCGGCACCAACGGCTTAGCGTGCATTGCGAAGCACGGAAACGCTCGGAAAAAATCCACTAGCGGTAGTCACGGGACGGTCACCCATCCTGCACCTGACCGCGCCTGTTGTTGCTAACTCAAGTGATTGATTCCAATCACTCGGTTTCGCTAGGCCACGAGCGTTTCAATATCTATCATTATCATATATTCATTATCTATACCTATTTTCTATATTATAAAAATGAATCGCCGAATGTGTTGGTAAGCGCTAATCTCGAGAGCAGCTGAACCGATTTAGCTAATTTTTTTTTTAGAATATTCCTTGAAGTATGAGAATGGTTCTTACGGAGATAAAAAAAAAGAATCGACTGTTAGGCGGTACGAACGGATTTCGCTGATTATTAAGAATATTCCTTGAAGTACGAGGATGGTTCTTACAAAGAGAACGGTAAAAAAAATTAAAGAATCTTAGTGTAACCTAATAATTGTATTTGTGTTATTGTTAAGCAGGAATTCTTTAACTTTGTCTTAAGTGTAGTTTAACGCAGTCAACCTATTATAAATAAAAACGTTGATATTTGTATTATGCTTAGAATTAATTCACTATGAAATAGGAACACTTGACATTGATTTCAATGAAAATCTTCAGTTTAACTTATGTACGTACCTACATAGCATAATATTTACATACGCACATACATTGCTTCTGGCCCCACACTAGGATACCCTGTGTCGTGGGAACCAGAAACAGCGACATCACAAACATGGAAACATCCAAGACCGGGGTTTTTTTTTGTTTCCAGCCGGGATTCGAACCCGGGACTTCTTGCATGGTAGGTAACTACTACAGCTACGCCACAGAGGTTGTCCTAATACACCCGTTTTAAAGGTGCTTAACCCGTGTCTTTAATTCTTTTTAAGGTTCCATACCCAGTACGTTTCGTAAAACTACAATTCATAGCCTATTATAAAAATTCAAAAATTGCATACCCAATTTGTGTTGGGTATGCAATATACATCTTCCGTGACAAAGAATTCTTACTTGACTTCTTTTGCGACAAGTTAGGGCAACAAGAGAAAAAAAATTGCATCCCTAATTTAAGTATGGAGGTCTAGTGTAGAATTTAAAAAAAATATTATGTAAGCATATTTTTCATCATTATATTAATGTGACTAAATGTATTTCCGTGCTAAATTTCAGTTACCTAGTAGTCTTAATCGCCTGTGAGCTATGCCGCGGTTAGGTGGAATTATCGAAACTAAAAGGATTGCCTCTTGTCTACGAAACCCTAAAAATAGTTTTTATCGAAAGTTACATATTGAAATAATTGAACGGTTGGAATGTTTCTGCGTGATATCGTCCAATTGTACAAATTGGGTATGCAATATACATCGAATTGTTATAATAGGCTATGAATTGTAGTCTTACAAAACGTATTGGGTATGGAACCTTAAAAAATAATTATATACAGGGGTGAAGCACCTTTAAAACGGGTGTATTATGTAGGTACGTGCACAAGTTAAACTAAAGATTTTCATTGAAATCAATAGTTTTCTTTATTTGCCGCTCTCTATAGAACTTGGCAAGTGTTCCTATTTCATAGTCAATTAATTCCAAGCAGAATACAAATATTAACGTTTTTATTTATAATAGGTTCACTGCGTTAAACCACTCTTAAGACAAAGTTAAAGAACTCTTGCTTAACAATAATACAAATACAATTATTATGTTTAAAAACCTATTTAGAGCCTAAAAATTTCACCCATGCCGGGATTCGAACCCGCAACCTCTGGCTATCCGTGCCAGCGATACCAATTGAGCCATGGGCGACTCACCGGCATCAGTGAAATTTCGAACCTCTTTACACTATTCTCTGTATTACGTACAGGCAGCGACATCTGGCTTAAGCAAATTGCATCACTTACAGCCCCGACTACCTACTTTGCAGTTAGGTTTTACATCGGAACGATATCACTGTACCCACATGATTATACTATTTTTATTTTTAATGCACTAACCCGTGCTAAGGACAAATTTAAAAACCTATTTAGAGGCTAAAAATTTCACCCATGCCGATTTTGCGATCACCCATGGATTCGAACCCGCAACCTCTGGCTATCCGTGCCAGCGCTCTACCAATTGAGCCAATGGGTGACTAACCTCTAAACAGGTTTTTAAATTTGTCCTTAGCACGGGCTAGTGCATTAAAAATAAAAATAGTATGATTATTATGTTACAATAAAATCTACATAAAACTATAAATTACTAGCTGACCCAGCGAACTTCGTACCGCCTAACAGTCGATTCTTTCATTTTGTTTTTCTCTTCGTGAGATCCATCCTCGTTCTTCAAGAAATATTCTAAAAAAAGATTCAACGATATCGGCTCAGCTGCTCTCGAGATTTTCGCTTACCAACACATTCAGCGATTCATTTTTATATTATAGATATTCAAACGCTTACGCTGTATTTCTCTCTGTCTAATTAAAAATTTAAACAAATATGTGTCATCATCGAGAATTTTCTAAAAAATATGGGGCTTCTGTTACAAAGAAATCTTAATTCTCTTTTTTTTCGCCAGCCGGATACCGGTCCAGGAATCCAAAGTTATTAGAAAAAATATTTTGGTGAATTATTTACATGTTATTTCATATAACATTTAATTTTCTGCCTGCTTTAAAAGATTCCAACATCTTAGGAATTATCCTACTTTTCTTAAATGTATATGTTTTGTGGGTTACCTGCCTCCAGAAGCAGAGAGAATTTACATAATGCCGAAATAAAAAAATACGTCTTAAAACGGCTGTTACCGCTTACTGTCATATGAAAAACGATAAACTTTTTTACACGAACTTTTAGCGCCACTCCAGTAGTGGACGAATTTTGAAGATACTTTTTAGTGTGCATTAAAGTTCCAAAAACAACTGAAAAATTATGCGTAGCCTAAGCCGCCTTAGGCGCGGCGGCTTAGGCTGCGCATTGTATCTAAAATAGTTAGTGTTATATTAAATATGTTCTTTAAATAGGTAGTAGAAAATATGGCATTAAATCTAGTCCGTAAACTCAGTATATTGACACTTTGTTCGAACTGTCATGTTAGATAAACAAAAAGGTAGCGTGCTAAAATAGGGATGTTCTTCAGTCGATCCAATTTTCTTGATAATTTCTGACAGTAAGGATTGTAAGACAGTGTGGGGCCACTGTTTTACAATCCTCCACCAACCCGGACTTGGCCCCCGTGATGTAGTATGACCTAACCTTCCTGCGATGCAGAAAAAGCTCCGAGCATGCTCCAGCAGTACATACAAAGGCTGATATCGAATATATTCTCATGTTTGTTTCGTAAAGATTAATTTTCTTAATTTCTTCTGAATCAGAATTCTGAAACGTCTGTTAACTGTCGTTAATTTCATATCAAAAATATAAATAAAAACATCAGTAACTCTATACTGGTAGAATCCACTTTATCAATAAGTCCGTGAAACTTTAGACGTAAAAGTTGCTGAGTTACATCACACAGGTTACATACTTTATTAAGCAAAGAGCCCTATCACACTCACGAAATGGCTTTCCTTATTAGGATACGGTTAGTTGAACATTCTTATGTTGGCACAATAACACAAACAAAATCATATCGATTAAATATCCATTTAAAATTGGAGCAAATATAAGACACCGAATGACTTTCGCATGCCAGTCGATATTAATACTGTAAGTTTGATCTAACACTCTATCTTTGGTTGTCATTAAATAACGCAAGCGTGCAGATCAGAATCAGATTCAGACGGATCAGAATCAGATTCAGACGGATCAGAATCAAAACATTACCAAACAAACTGAAACTGTGAAGCAAACAAACCTCATTTTAGAAAATTCGAAAACCGAATTGTATTTTGTAACCAATTCTGATACTCGTATAGACCACCTACCTACGTGCATGCTTGTTAGTGTGGCGTATATACTTTGTATTACTGAGGCCGCTTTGCGCCAATGCTATTTGATAGCACTGTATAACTGTTTATCCATGAGTAAGCTTTATCCAGTGAATAAGTCCATAAACGCCTTGCACCATTATCTTTGCAGAGCTTAAATTACCAGACTGACCATCCTGTTTATCAATTATTTATAAGTTTACCCCTAGATAAGTATTGTTCTATTTAATAATCCTGTGACCAGTGATTTGGTGCAAGCCGCCCTTAGTTGTTGTCATTTTACAATTTCATGTTTGTTTCCGTCTCCAAACACTCGTATTAATCGGCATTCAATATCAATAAAGTGCCTCGTTTGTACAGCGGCTTACACCATTCATTGTAAGCCGTAAAAATGTCCACTGCCAGATAGAGCCTATTCGAAATACCCATTATTTTCTAAACGGGACTCTATTATGCCTGATTCATTCTCTCAATAGCGTGGAAGAAGAAATATTACTCTATCGAGTAGGTACGTAATATACTAGCTGTCGCCCACGACTTTGTACTCATGATTTTTTTGGGTTTTGTCCGCTATATGTTTTGTCCGATATATATAGCCTATGTGCTATTTCTGACTATAATCTATCTATTTACTAAATTTCATCTCGATCCATTCAGCCGTTCTGTCGTGATTCAGTTACAAACATCCATACACATACTCAAACTTTTGCGTTTACAATAGTTATTAGTAAAGATTACGTAACATTAGATGATTTCAAGTTAACATTTTTATGATAGCTAACTATGTACTCGTACAAAGTAATATCAGCCGTAGCATCAATAGATTACTATCAGGACGCCATTACAAATTTTAGTTTTACCAAAAAGATGAAAATAAAATGTCAATTAGCCGAGACTCGGGGAGCGCATTAATTTTAATAAGCACCTCAAAAACTTAGCCCCATCGTTCTGCATTCCGATATAATCGATGCGAGGCTGCGGCTCCGCGGCCATGGGTGGCATCCCGACTCAGTCCCACACTGTCCAGAGCGGATGGGACAGAGCAAGGACGGAACACACCACGCCAGTTTATTTACATTATGACATTCTGTGCACTCTAACAATTTCAATCAATTAAACCCCTGCCCAACGGCATCTGACGGTAGTCATTTGTTGTTCAATACAATTTGGTGGATTCTACGAAGGGGCTCGTGATATAAAAATAGAATACGGCAACGCCTCTAAAAGAAGCCGATGCGTGAGATCACGGGCCGTAGACCGCTATTTGTTTCCCTTTTATCAAGCTGTGGAGACCGGAACCAGGCGGCTGGGAATATTACTTACTGTTTTGGAACACAAAGAGATGAGTTCAGTGATTCGATTATGTTTGATACGAACAAATAGTTACGTAGTTTTTTGTTTTGTGCATCGAGCATGAAAGTAAAAGCGATTATAAATAGAGTGAATTAGGCCTTTGTTGTACACGGTGTCCACAAGAAATATAAAACTTCGGTTTCTATAAAACTGAGTGTATTTTATTTGTGTAGTGTACTGGCTATGCATCTAAATAAATTAGTCATAAGCGTATTTAATTAGTACTTAGTACAGTAGGCAGCTTATTATTACAACTAAAGATAATGCACGTTTATTTCTCGTACAGGTTGATATGCTGTCGATGTTTAAGCCCATCCATCTGCTGAGCAGAATAGTATTTTTGTGCGACCAGTACAAAAATATAATTTTACTAAAATACACTTCACTCGGTTGCCACAGGTGACTTTGCAATTAAAATTTAAAGGTGACATTTAAATGATGTGATGGCTGCTTGTGATGCATCCAATTTTGTTAGTCACAGAGCAAATAAATATCCAAATATTATTTTTCTCATCTTTTAAAGGAATACTTACAGTACGTAACGGTTTTATTTTCACAAATGTAGAAGATTGCAATAAAGTAAAATATTACATTTTTTTTCCAATTTGCCTCTGTCGTCTCGTTCCAGGGCACAGGTCTTTTCTCAGAGAGATAATATGGGCCCAATTAATAGGCGTGCCCAACGCAAATTGGCAATTACATGCTTAGAGGTGTGTGAACACCTCAAAGGCTTCCTCACGACCATTTACTTCACGATTAGTGAGTGGTGTTGCTGCTGCAGTTGAAGCTGAGGCTGCAGTATCACTATAATAAATAAAAACTGTAAAGGAACAAAGTCTATTTGTTTTTAGTCGTCTAGACGATCTGCTCGATGGATTTACGAGAGCTGAACATAATAAAGATGTTTTTTTCCAGTTTTCAAACAGCTCTAGTTTTATAATGAATATTTCGATAAATCACTAAGCATCAAAGTGATATTAAATCTAGTAAGAGGTTTAATTAGTTATTAACAAATCCCTTTGAGTTTCAAAGTAAGTGTAAAATGCCTCTCGCGCTATGATACGAATACCTACAGTAACTTAACTAGTAAGAATAATAAGAACACATTTATTCGCGTTATCTTATAGTGGCGCCGGATCGGTAGCGAAAAAATTATAAATATAATCTTCGCCTTTTACCATCTTATTTATAAAATCCCGATTCCTTAAACACACCTAAACCGCTGATTAAAATAGTCTGTGGAGATTTTTCAAGGAACAAACGTAACAGATTATTAAATAACTCTAAAGGGTCGTGTTTTTATCAATAAGACTGTTAGTATTAGCGTAAAGCCACCGAAAAAGTGCTCTAGGAAAATAATCTGACAAGTCCTGAAATGACTGGCATATAAATATATATTTCGGAATAACACCATCTAGTGTTGAGATACGGTATCTAACGTTAAGAAACCTAGCAAAATTGCGCAAGCATTGCTACGATATGCCGTGCGCTTGCGCAGTTTCTTTTTCGATGTGACTTGTGAATTCAACACCACGATGCCAGATGGCGTGGCTTCATAAATGGTAGCAACTTCCTTCAGTAACTTCCTGGAAGAAATTGCCTTTATAGCAATAAGGTCGTCAATTGTACTACGTACCTTTGTAATTATTTTGTATTGTTGTATTTTCCAGAGTACAAGAAAAGATACTATACTGAAAAAACTTATCTTACTATCAAAAACCTACTTTACAGCGTGCTAATGAGCATTTTCTTTTACTCTAGCCGTTCTAGGTTACGTGCCGTGGCGTCCTTTTAAATTCCAAAAACCCCACCTCATGGTAAGCTTAAGTTCTTTATAAAACACTCATCCCCGTTAGCTTTTTTATCTCCATTTTAAATATCCGTTCTCGTAATAAGCGTGCTTCGCAGTGTTAAAAGCTGGGAAGTGGGATCGTTCCGGTGTGAGTGAACCTTTGTTTTAGTGCACCCTCGCTCCATTCCTTCAGTTTATTATGTTCTAATAGGGTTCCTCACCATAGAAAGAAAACAAACGGATCCCTCAGGCGATCGTCACTCTGTTGTTTGACCGTCCGACTAAATGGCCTTATTTTCAAGAAAGGATAACAAAATTTGTAACTTAAATACGCGTCAAATATTAAAGCATAAGGTCCCTTGAAAGTATACAAAATTTAGACCTAACATACTTAAGTACAATAGAGATAAGATAACATAACATTTACGTACAGGCACATACATTGCTTCTGGCCTCACACTAGGATACACTATGTCGTGAGAGCCAGAAACAACGACATGACAAACATGTAAACATCCAAGACCCTGGGTTTTTGTTTTGTCCCCAGCCGGGTATCGAATCCGGGACCTCTGCATGGTAGGCACATGCGCTACCGCTGCGCCACAGAGGCCATCAGATGGAGATAGAGTCCTACTCCATGAATGAGGATAAGAGATGAAGTCCTACCACATCTGAAAATCAATGTCTCTGGCATTGCAGCGTCAGCTCTTCACACATTGAGAGTGAGTGAAGATGCCACTGGATGCTGTATAAAACATCTCATGCACACTAGATCGGTAAAGGAACCACTCGGATGCGGCAGTGCCTAGGACATTGGTATTTAGATGTTGTAAGCTTGTCCAGCCCGTACACCATCCTGACAGCTTATTCGGCCTAGCCCACAAGAAAGACAAGTCAATACGTTTGGAGCCAACGAATCCGCGGGTTTCCTCACGAGGTTTAGCAGAACAAAAATGACGTGAAAAACGAAAAAAATCATATTAATATTTTAGAGTACACTTGTGATTTTTTCTAAATAGCGCTTGTAGTGGGCTGTATTTGTACCTATAATGAGTCGAATTACGGTGCTTAGTAGAGGTCTCTTGATAAATTTGAAGTTCTAAACTCTACCCGCCAGGCAAACTGGCGACGTCAACAGCGTTCCCTCAAGTTTCTGTAAACATACATCTCCGGAAAAAAATACCAGCAGCCAGCCCTATTGCAAAAGATCGTTTCATCGTTTATCTTTTCTTTATCAAGATGTGTTATTCTGCCCTACATTTTTTCATACGTGTTTCCTACGGTCACTTTGGTACCACTCATAACTTAGTTGGATTGAGTAGCTATGTTTTTTTAGTTCCGTATTGAAGGTAGGAACATAGTCGGAGGATAGTCGTTTTGGGGAAAATCGTGGCAACATCTTGATCTCCGCATTTCACTTCCACTGGCGTTCTATTCCTACATGCTACTCACTAGTAGATATAATACTTAATATACGTCTTTAACATAACGTGTATTGAATGTTACATTATTTATAAAAATGTACCACTCGTATTGGCACAACTAAATAAGAGTATGTGAAGTGGCCTCTTAGCAGCTGTTCTGCCTGGAATATATTTAAATGGAGTAGGCTATATTTATAGGTATAGCCCTCTTATTTTAGTAGCTAACTCTGTCACGGGTTTACTCTCGATGTTTTCCTTTACAGCTTGTCAATACGAATTAACAATGAACAAATGCCATATAGCGAATTCCTTAAAATATCTCTTAAATATAATTTGGAAGTACTGAAGTTCACAAACTTTTGTTATAAAAATAATAATTGTTGCCTTCACAGACAAGTAATCGATAAATGCCGTTTATAATTATATAAGCTCATGTTATTCGCATTATTTTGTAGCTGCTTTCACTCGGGGAAGTATTGGAAGAATGTAAGCTGCTTGGTTATTTACTGTCGGTAAATATGTAAAAAACAGGACAAGTGCGAGTAGAACTCCCACCCTTAGGGTCTCGATAGCAATATTAACTTTACTGTCGCAATGAACGGTCTGCTCTGTAACCTAAGTACCATGGTTTGTAATACTACGTAACACGCATTTTAACTACATACATATATAACAATGCATTGCATTATCTAGGAACCTATGTAAGTTGTAATAGCGAATTTGATTATAAGAAACAAACGTACCTTTTCTGAGCTCGCATACTTAGTTCGGTTTATGTTACTTATGAATAGTGTCATGATAAGAGCATTTTTTTTTATTACACAAGATAAATACTGGCAAATTAGCGGATTTTTATCATTTAAATGAAGGCATTTGAATGAACATAAATAAACAATGTCGCTAGATTTTAGAAAATATTTAATGTATTGTTTAATTGGCGTAGAAGTTCAAACTTTTCACCAGTTTTACACAAAAAAATAAAGCTGCAAGGATCATCGAGTCAGAAATATTAACTTGATAGCCGATTGGTATTAAATTAATAACTAAACTAAAATTAAATTAATATAAACTAATAAAAATAAATACCTATAATTTTACAAATAAAACACTTGCTAGGTACTCGTATGTCTGTTCCTAAAAAAAGGGTCACCTGATCTAACAATAAAGTGAACCTTCCTGGATCCCTTTGATTCCTTTTCAGATACGGGACCCTAAAAATGTATTGCGTCGAATATGACGCTATGCGTATGCTACGAGCAACACTATTCATTGTTCATTTGGTTATATAACTCATGATATAAAGGCATTTTACTTTAATTGGCACTACTAAAGCTACAATCGCCATTTTAGTTAATAATTATATTACGAATTCATGTAAACGTAAAGCCGCGCCGCGCCTACTGCTAAAGTACACTGTACAAAACGATCCCACGGGCAAAACATTTTTGAAGGAGAAGAAAAACAAAGTAATGACTTAGCACTTTGATTGTTTTGAGAGAAAAACATGAACTAGGGACATGGCTTAACAACTACAGGTCGCCTGATTTAGGAAAATTCTTCTGACTTCAATAAATGGGTGGACTTTCAGATTAAGTACTTATTCTGAAGTAAGTACTTGTATTAAAACTTCCAACTCAAGCTGCCTTACTCCCTTCCCTTTCATGATCTTTTGCCGCCTACCATCGACATCTATACACTGTTGCTTGGTCAATTTCATATCACAGTGGAGGGGCACTGTTGCATGATGATGACAGTGCACTTAATTTTCAAAAGGTGACGTAATAATAGTCGAAATGTCAAGAGCATCCGTAATGAATGATTTATAAAGATGACACTTACATCCAACCGTGATAAAAGAAAAAAATGCTAACTTGTAACGCCTTACCTACTAATATGATAAATGTGAAAGTTTGTGAAAATGTTTCTTACCCAATCACGTAATAAGGGCTGAACGAAATCACATGAAACTTGGCATACACATAGACAAACATTTGAATTGCGACATAGGATACTTGATATCCCGGTAATGTGTTCCTATGGGATAATATTTTATTGCTACCGTAACCTTTTTCAAGCCAAACTCTTCCTCTATTTATTACGCTCCCGCAAATTGCCCAAGAATTGTATAGACGGATTCTGTGGAGGTACCAAGTTTGCTGGGACCGCTAGTGGATAACAATTGTCTTGCATGAAGCTCAACACGGTAACTTTCAGCGACAATGTATTCGACGTACCGCTCGGTCAGTGATAAATTTGTCAATACTTGATATCTTGGTTTCTAAAGTAATAAAAATATCTTCTCAATGTTTCATTATAGTTAACAGAAATAAATATTTTCGAGGTAATCTAAGCTCTTAAGATATTCGTCACCTTAGACGTTAGTGCTATTTCTAAGCTCTTGCCGCATATTGTAATTTTCTTAGTACGTTATCATATTGAGTAGTCATATATCAGAAGTGTACAACAAGCATACAAACATGTCAATTAGGATAATTTACAAGTGCGTAAAGTAAATCCGTCAATAATTTTCATACTTTACCTGCCTTGTAAAAAGTTTTATGCAACAGAAACGATGTTTTTCGTGACATGTCGGCGTACAGTATTTCTCAAGTTCCTCCATAAAAAAAATATAATTCATCTTCGACTAATTGTAAATTGACGTGGTAGCAACATGCTCTCGGACTCTTAGTGGCACGGTTTTGGTAACGTAACGTCTAAAGAAAAGTTACGCCTTCCAAACGAAACAAGAAAAACAGGAACCTTATCTAATAAACGCTAAATACATTTCATCTTATTAGATTGTTTGTTATTTGTTTTGGTAAACACCGGCGTGCAGGGAATGACCGAGGGAGGGGGGCGCATTGCGTGCGCCCGCGCTTCCTGCACCGCGCCGGTGAAACTCATGAAAATACGCCCGCAATCAGGAAAATGCTATCGCGAAAGTGATTCATTAGCTCGAATCAAAAGATTCTTTATTACATAATTAATATGATTTTAAATATTTTATGATTTGGGTAGTGGATTAAATATTGGTTACTTCAGAGGCGTGGTGTTTTTATTACCCTTAATTACGTTAATATTATTAGCACGTGATTAGCACGGGTTAGTGCATTAAAAAAAATATAATCATGTGGGTACAGCGATATCATTCCGATGTAAAACTTAACTGCAAAGTAGATACTCGGGGCTGCAAGTGATTCAAATTACTTCAGTCAGATGCTGCTGCCTGTTCGTAATACAGAGAGTTTTGTAAAGAGGTTCGAAATTTCACTGATGCCGGTAAGTCGCCCATTAGCTTAGTGGGGAGAGCGCTGGCACGGTTAGCCAGAGGTCGCGGGTTTGAGTTCCGGCATCGGTGGAAATTTTAGCCTCTAAATAGGTTTTTAAAATTGACCTTAGCACGGGTTAGTGCATTAAAAAGAAAATAATCAATTAAAGTGTTTTAATGTTCCGACTCGATGAGTTTGGAAAATTGGGGAAAATAGGTTTTACACACGACAATACTAAGTACTTTCGTAACTTAAACAAGTGTAATAGGCACTTTGTCTACATCTTGGAAGCATTAGTTTTGTGAGGCTCGACAGAAACGCATGTAACTAGACATCCGTATGTAAAGTTCGGCGATTAGCGGCCACACTGCGTTGCATTCCGCGAATGCGCGCCCAACAAAAACCCGTGCGTTGTGCAACAACTTCCTGGCCCCGCGCGACGATCGTCCGATTTATTGGTGAAAGAGCATTCCAAATATTTGAGTTATCGCCGGCCGAGTTCCAGCACAGGATCCTGCTAGCGCGGCTATCTCCAGATCGCCGTATAAGCGTTCCTGAGCGGCATTGGAGCGCGCCGACCCTCCCGGCCCCAGATAACAATTTGATAGTAGCATGGGTAATAAAAAGGCTCAGAAATTGGTCACAATTATCCTGCTTACCGCCTCGTAACATTTTAATAGCAACTCCCCATTTATTGTGGGAAGCGCCCGCGCCAGTCGCCCAACACGGGCCGAATTATGCTGATAGGGGCTTTAAAAAAACACGCATTACACGTTTTGTTCTATTTTTCCATTTCTCTTCCACAACGGAGCGTAGTCTTGAGCGAGGGTGTAATTTAGCATGATTAAAACAACTGTTTTAGTTTCATGCATTGTTGGCGCTGCGACGAGTTGTCTGTTGGTCAATGAGCCTCGGTGTTATCGGCCGAGCTTAAAAGCTTTGAGCTATTTAAGACGGTGTCTTTTTTTCTAATAGGTATAATTTATTTTCAGAGGACATTATTTTAGTTTCTCTTAGAAATTTAACTGTGCTCAGCTCTCGTTTAAGTTTATGCTCGGATTCTAAATTGAGAGTTTCACTCAGTAAATACTTAAGTAACGTTCTGTCCCGCTCTTAACTGGAAAATTCGACGAGACAGCGCCACAATTAACTTTTTGGTTTTTTGTGCACAATCGAAAATAGCTCAGCTTTCAGCTTTAAAAGTGTTAGCACAACCGATTTATTGAGTACCAAAGCACAACATATCGATATTTTGGACTCATGACAAGTGAGTGTATTGTATGGAATCCACTGGAAGTAACTGTAAAAGTACTGTAGTGATAAAATCCATTGTATCTGACCGTATTTAATCACACAGGTCAAACAGAAGCTTTGAGGTTAATAAGTACAGAGGGCCAGTTTCTGAATTGAGAATTTCGCTGAGTAAATAGTTAACTGTAGCTGTAGGTAGTGTAATGCTGTGTGGTGTCGGCCTAGAGAATAGCACCAACCCAAATTCTTCCCGCGGGTGTCGTAAAACGCGACTAAAGGACTCAAACCGGACGGTGGGCAGCAGCGCCTCCTGCAGTACAATTCTATCAAACTGCGATCCCCAACCCGCATGCACAGCGTGGGGATTATGGGCACTACCCCCTAATGATGGCACAACCTTGCGCTCATTAGGGGAGGGCTATGTCCAGCAGTGGACTAATATAGCCTGAAGAAGTAGGTAGTGTTGTCTCTTAGAATTTCTCCAATAAGAGTGTGACAGAACATTACTTAGTGGAATTCTCAGTTCAGAAACCGGCCCAGAGTGATGTTATGAGGCGGTGTATTCAGGATTAGGCTATCTTCA
Organism: Yponomeuta sedellus; assembly: GCA_934045075.1. Classification (NCBI taxonomy): domain Eukaryota; kingdom Metazoa; phylum Arthropoda; class Insecta; order Lepidoptera; family Yponomeutidae; genus Yponomeuta; species Yponomeuta sedellus. The sequence continues at coordinate 18,303,675 of OW203721.1, forward strand.
ATGATCGTACGTCGGGTTAGTTACGCTAAGTAAAGCGCCCCGTGGCTGCGTCCGGCACATACCGCGTTAGAAAGTGGGAAGTGTTATGTAACAACGAGGAGCCACGCTTTCAACATAGACCGATATCGCCCCTAACACAACATAAACAGTGAATTGTGTTAATGCAAGCGTTACGTTAACCTAATTTATACGCATTGATCCATTTATTTGGTTGTGTTGCTCGTCTTTTATTAGATCAATAACTTTTATTGATTTTACTTGATTATTATTTTATAATATGACAAAGTAACTACTTTTGTAGTTGATAGTTTGTATATTTGGTTAATTATACTAATAATACTCTTATAACTTGGTATTAATAATACTCGCTGTCTTTTCTTATACCCAAATTTATAAATAAGTTGTAGTTAAAGATTATAATATATATATGTAAATCTTTAGGTTATTCACATCTTAAACAGTAAGACAACTGCACAAAAAAATCACAAATTAAGTACAATGGCAAAATTATAATATTTCTCAGTTGTCGCATTACTTCTAACTGACAAAGTTATATCATTATTATTGCTATTATTTTAATTCTTTTACCCACTAATTACATGAGTAAGTATACAAGGGCGTGCTTAATGCAAGTAGCATTCTCTTCCAGCAAACCTTTAATGTCCTCAAACAAAAAGCGCAGAGTGTAATACCCACTTACATTAAAAAATTAGATTGATGGAGCGTGTCACGTCCCCGCGCTACTAAAGCGTGCTTAGCAGTTAGACGCATTAGCAAGTTTTTAGGCACTGGTAATGAATAGTTGATCACTTTCCTGCGCAAACGCCCGGTCACGGCACCCACATAGCGAAGCCGCGGTTGCACTTTACTTACAAAAACAAAATTGCTAACTATTGTACTTCATTATTTCCCTCAAAAATGTTTGAGACTGATGATGGCTGACCACTGCGTTATGCTCGTGAACGAGTGCTGTTCGTGTGTCTGGCCGCAGCACTTATGTTTTCCCCTATTATTGTGAGACATTTGACTAATGCTTTGACATTTAGGGCTGTTATTGGCAATCATGAAATCTTATTAGGTTTACACATGGCAACTGATGTAATTTTTAAGATGATTTGAGAAAAGATGGTCAGAGTGGAGTTTTTTTCCCGCTGCCTTTTTCTCCACTACAATACGGCCCGAAGGCAGCGGCTTACATTTTACATTGTACATTTACATTCAGCAAACAGAATGTAAATTCTTTACGTTGAAATAAATTGATTTGAATTTGACCAGAAAGATTAGTAAAAGTATACTTTAGTTTAACTTTTTTAGTTTAAAAGAAAACTTTTAAATACTAAAAAGATTGATGTTACATACAGTTATTGTTATACCTTAGTTTTAACTTCAGGTTTTTATTACACTAGTAATGTAAGCTCAGTAAGTACTTAATTGTTCCTTAATTCTAATGTTAAATTTATGACTGTTAGTCAATTCATAATTCAATTCAAAGGACGCCACTAAACAGGTTTGTCCTAGCGTGGTGACCACTGTAAACTCTTATAAGGTGTTACCGTTTTATTTAATGACTTTTCAAGAAGACATATTTTAACCAAATAGGGCATGTATTCGCAATGTGCAACATACAAAGTACCCGGAACCGGCGTGCTTGCATGCAGCGACTAATGAATGTTGACGAAGCGAAAGAGATATGTCATGATCGTAACAATTGGCAGACATGCTTCTGCCTTCTCCTTTAGGATGCAGGTGTGAGTTTATGTGCGTACGTAAATAATACAGATATCCTACTTCAAGGGTGATTATGTTATATGGGTAAAACTATATTCATGAATTGAATGTTGTACCTATCTATCGAGTATATTGCTTAGTAAGATTTCAAATTATGAGTACGTAATAATTGAATGTTGTACCTATCTATCGAGTATATTGCTTAGTAAGATTTCAAATTATGAGTACGTAATTAAGATTATGTGGAGTAATACAACTCCATATTCTGATAGGTTTTGAATGAGTTCCCCATTTTTTCGGAAATAAGGACATTGAACACATTCTGTGCTGTAAAATCTGTTAGCTTTTAGACTATACCTCGGGCCGTAAAGGGAGTCTACTCTATCTACGCCTCGGGCTGTAGAGTAAGCGTCGGTTTTCACCGAAAGCACACGAGTGTAATACTACTTCCTGCTCTGTATAAAACTTTTCTTCACTATTATGAAAAGTTACGTAAACTTAAGTGTCATATTAGTTCCGATAATTCTATTACACGAATATATCCGATTCTATCCGATAGTAGCCGAGGTATATACTAACAGACTGTACGTACGTTTTGCTTGGTGGATTCATTACATTTATCGCGCGGGATTAGGATTAGGATAAACGTGTTATTAAAACGTGAAACTCAAAAACAAAAGTAAAGTAATAGCCAATGATAGTCAAACCTATATTCCTATACGTACGTAACTATGATTTTTACGAAAAAAGAATTAACATTGGTCGGCTTCAGCTGAAAAGTCAAGACTTGCATTTTTTTCAATAACATTTTATTGTTTACGGCTTAGAATGAATATATTCCTCATCACCAAAAACGTTTTGTTTATTACTAAACAAAATTTGTAAAATTATAAGAGTTGCCTTATTTACAAGACTCGGCTGAAAACGACTTCAGTTAATGAGACTGTAACTCCAAAGTACTCGCGTAAGGTCTAGTGGTTCCGTTAAAGACTAAGGTCATGGTTGGCTTGTTGCTCGATACACCACGCCGGCGTTATGCGATCCTGCTTTATTTGTTCTGGTCGAGGTATATCATCCATCAACTAAAGTGAAGCGTCTAGCCTATACATGGCCGATTTCCTTCAACAATTAATATTACCGAATACGAATGATTTTTTTTGTAATGTATTTGTTTTTATGAACACTTAACATTGTTTTTAAAAGTATCCATGTCTCGGTGGCGTAAAGGCTACTTGGATGAGGTCCATTCCTGTTCTTACAGGATGAGGTCCATTCCTGTTCAAAAGAAGACTACCCTTTGCACCCCCCTCGGCCCACAACCAGCCACTTTTGCAAAACCAGTCCTCGCATAGGCTGTAAGATGAGCCGCTATGCAAGAAAATTTAATAGAAGTGCAGGCCACGCTTAACTCATTGCAAGTTGTGAGCCAGAGTCAAGCTACTGGCTGAATCCATTGGCGAGGACAGATACCCTCTTGGAGCGGAGTACTTTTAGTGTTGCTTCAAGTCTAAGGGCTAACCAGGACTAACAAGCCACATCACTTTGATTTGATTGATTGATAAAAATCAAATCAATCAATCAGTGTTGCTTCAAGTCTGAGGGCTAACCAAGACTAACAAGCCACATCACTGCTGTTGCGGTGGAGCCTTCAACCAGTACAGTCACCACAGGATGGCGTGCCGCTGCATTCTTGGAGGCATCACGCCGCACCCAGCCATTAATAACGTCATCCCCTGGGCTCATGCCAGCGCCACTATGCCGGCTGTGCTGGAGTCCATTGGACTGGCGTGAGACGACGGACAAAAGCCCGACGGGATGACGCTCAGTCCATGGAAAGACGGTCGCTGGTGTGGGACACTACGTGCACGTGGTAGTTCAAACGACCGCCCGCTTCGCTAGTGCGGTGTGGCGTCCGAAGAGGCGATAAAAAGCAAATATAATGTTCAACTTACTACATATAGTTTTATTGCAATAAACATTTGTTTAATTTTCTTACAATTTTATTGTGTGGAGTTTATCGGGCTGTGGGGGCCAGCAGCGCGGTGGTTTATTTATAGTTCGTGTGACGAGCAAAATAAATACAACTATGTATATAAAATAAAGCACTTAAATATTGTGTGTTTAACCAAAAACCAAAAAGATATAATAAATTTTTTTTTTTTCTTTTTGTGAAGGTGTCCGGTTACGTCTGCTTACAAAAGACATCAACGCGCGCTCAGCGCTTGCTTAGTCATCTGTAATTTAACTGAGCATATTTTTATTGCTGAGCTTAGTAAAATTTGAACAAGAATTCAAGTGGCTTACATAATTTAAATTTCATCTGAAACTTCAAATGAGATTTCCTAATCTTCTATCAAGTTGACAGACATGCTGACAATAAATTAAAATAATAATAAAACCAAATAACAGTTACGGTTTAATTTTGAGTTTCAGCATGGATTTAAGTAATTTCAGCTTATATCCACATTTTTTGTCAAGCACCCGGATATAATGTTTCATTACGGTCATATAAAATAAATCCTCATTTGCTGGTACACGTGAATTGGATTATATTCACGAGGAAACTCCTTCCACGCATTCGTTACCGTAATTTATACTCATACTTATATTAATTTATTGCTTCATGTTATTACTTGATCTACAACTGGACAGCGATTATCGGTCCTATCAAATACTTAAATAAAATAATAGGAAAACTTGCATCTAACATTGATTGAATTGGATTGGACGTTATTACTTTTATAACTTAGAAGACATATAAAAACTTAGGAACAATTAAAGAAAAAACGTAAAAATTTTTTTGGATCACAAATCCGAAAAATGAAATTTTTTTTTTTTTAAATAGGTTTATTTTTCATTCTAATTCAACTTAATTCGAAAGATTGTTTTGTTAGTGGATATTAATAAACGCTTCAAATGTTATTAACAGTTACGTGAAAGTGGTGTCGTCGTAATTTGAACTCGGTCTGTAAGGAACGTTCTTTTGCCACGTGATTTATTGACTTTTCGACAGGTTATACAGGGTGTCTCATTCAAATCGGTCAGTATGGGAAAGTCTAAAACTATAAGACATACGAAGATCTGTTCTGAGGAACCATGTCATCGATTTTAATAAAAAGAAAAACTGCATTCATACATTTAAAAAAACATCTGTACTCTTTTCGGGAATCGAACCCGGTTGTTTTGAAAAACAACTGGGTTCGATTCCCGAAAAGAGTACAGATGTTTTTTTGTGAAAACAATGCATTTTATTCATTTTAGACATCATGTTTCATACAGACATTTACTGCTTAAGACCTACACAATCGATATCTAAATAGACATAGTGTAGGTTTTTTTTCAAAACAACCGGGTTCGATTCCCGAACGGAGTACAGATGTTTTTTAAAATGTATGAATGCAGTTTTTCTTTTTTTTTAATCGATGACATGGTTCCTCAGAACAGATCTTCGTATGTCCTATAGTTTCATACTTTCCCATACTGACCGATTTGAATGAGACACGCTGTATAATAAAAACAACTAATCGTAGAGTAAAATAAACCACCTTTAGTTACTTTTTAACATCGCCGCTCCGTTTATATTACGATACTTTTTGTGAATGTTCTCCATGGTTCTTACTGTGAAATCCGGAACCTAGTCAGATTATGTATTGTTTAATTAATAACTGTACAGTTGTAAAAGCCGATCGCAATCTTTAATCTTCACTTAATTACAGATGGAAATGTAGCCCGTCAGTAATATTCGGAAGCACTACATAACTTTTACATTTATAAATTGAATGACGCTTCGAACTACTCGAACTTATCATTAACGCCTATTTTTTTTTATTCATTTAAAAGAAAACCCTTCTGAGATTTTGGGTGATATTGTAATATTTTATTTACAGTTCTGTTTCAGTTAAAGCATCTCGATGTTGCATCTCGGTGAAGGTAATTTGCTTTTTATATGTACAGTAAAGTGTTCTCTATCCTTCTATCTATATTTAGTCGCATATTTAGTGCTCAATAGACCTTAGATTTTCCCACTTAGTCTCATAGTTGGGCCATTGTACTCAGGGGTTTTCTTGCCATGTTTTCATTCACATTATCGAGTGGTATTGCTATTACAAATTCACAAGCTTGGAAAACAAAGTCATTGGTACATGCCCGGCTTCGAACCCAAGACCTCCCGAATGTGAGGTCGGCTCGTAGCGTTCTTAAGCTACCACCACCGTGTGTTGTATCTGATTACCTACAGGATCTGTAAAAGTAATTGCATCATACTTACACGACGCATAAATTTTGTGCATGAATATTCTCATGTCTTATGAATGTTTCATTATATGTTTATCTTCGTCTGGACTCGATAACTGTAAAGGGGGAGGTCGTCAGAATGCGGATGTGCCTGAGGTTTAAGGTGCTCACGTACCTTAGCCAATTCGCAGTGAGTTGGTACTCATTGGTATCTCTGAGAGAGAGAGCCTATGCCGTACAGTGATATGTTTATAGCCTGTTTTATTGATCAAGTTCGTGGCACAATTTTATATGTTAGTTCATAAAAATTATGTTTTCTAATATTTCTTTTCGCTCTCGATGGTTCTTTGTTCGATCGTTCCTGGGATATTAAATTGGGTATTTAATCTAAATGAACCACGAAGATTGTTAAAAATTAACATCCGTTTACGATCCTTACTGCTGTTTACATTAAACATCATACATTTTTAGTAGTTCAATAGTTTTGCCGCTAATATTAGCTAAATATTATGAAATATTTGTAAATAACTACGTTTTTTGTAGCGCGATTAGATAGTTTCAAACACCATCCGACTACACTCTTATAAGTCTCTTTTGGCGCCATCAATTGAAATAAAATCATCGTATGGTGTTAAAATTACTAATAAGCAAAAATTATGTGTAATAACTATCATTTCTTCTATTGGTGACGCTTTATGTAGTAATATGCAGCCCCTTAAGGTCACTATCTCATTCTCGTCTAAAGAAAGTCCTCAGCTACTGGAGCGGCTCGGCTATCACGGTCCTTATCTAGGGTTGGCAAAATGGCTGGGGATAGTCCCAGAATGCCAGTCAACCTGAATATAGGAATTTCCAAAAATGTCGCGAATTTTTAAAGCCTAGGAGAAAAAAAGAATTTAAATTCTCTCCTAGTTTGGTATTTACAGTAATGATAAATAAAGGAACGCAAATGACATAAAGATAAATATAAATATTTAAAGATTTTACGTATGAAGTCGTTAAGTCAATCAATCAATCATTCGGCGTATTCCTTCACTGCTAGACATGGGCCTCTCTAAACATGCATTTCTTTCTGTCCCCGGCCATCTACATCCAGCCGCTATAATGAAGATATCTTTTATCAAACGAGTACTTCGTGCAAACAAGCTGCAAGTTCCGCGTGTCCGTCGCGGAGGACGTGTCAAACCGGACACAGTCGAGCGAGTTCCAGCCTACCTGCCTTTCGTGAGAGGAGTGACTGACAAAATTGGGAGTATTTTGAAACGCGCCTCAATCAGAACCATCTACCAGCCGCCAAGAAAGATACACCAATTCATGCGAAGTGTCAAGCACAGGATTCCCTTACAAGAGGCAGGAGTATACAAGCTTGACTGTGAATGTGGTTCCTCGTACATTGGTCAAACGAAGCGTACCATAGCTGAGCGGGTGAAGGAACATATCGCTGATGTGAAACATAAGCGCTCTGGTAGATCTGCAGTCAGCGAGCATACACTTAGCGGTACCAACCACTTTATACATTTCGATAAAGTTAAAGTTCTAGCCCGAGAAGAACGTTTCTTCCCTAGAATGATACGTGAGGCAATAGAGATCCGCCGGCATCCAAATTTTAATAGAGATCGTGGTTGGAACATACCGGTAGCATGGGAACCAGTGCTTAAGTGCATGAGACCCCCTTGCTAGAAGTGTGACTGTAGAATAAATAATAAAAAATCAATTTAATTTCAATTAATAATCTGTATCTTTAAGTTCATATAAAGTAATTAGTTTATAAATTTAATTTTAACTTCAATTACTAATAATCAATATTGTTGACTTTATATAAAAAATAATTGGTTTGTCTATTTTGGAACGTAACTTCATAATTAACTTTTGTAATTTTTTCCGAGGGTAGTAAACTAACCGTTAATGATTTCTAAAAGACACCTGTCACCTCAGTCATCCGGGACCACGGCACCTGAAAAAGTGCCGAAACGTTGGAAAATTGTAAAAATGTAATAAACGAGCATAAATCCGTATAAAAACAGTTTTAATTATGTCTACAGCTCGTGTTAACCTTAGAAAATACTATATCTTTAGGGATTTTTAATTGTTTCATCCAGCAATTTACGCCAGCAAATCTGACAACCCTGTACCCATTACAAGTGACGTGTAACAGCGGTGAGGGCGATAGCGCGTGCGTCCATGGCCGATGGCCGCTTATATAATTCCTGCTGCTCCAATAACATCACATAACCTTCGTTCGGACAGTTCGAACTAGGCTAAGTTAGTCAACTCCATGCAGTGAATCGCTTGAAGCCACGGCTGCCTGAGTGATCTTAAACGATCTCGAAGGTTTAGCAACATAGGATGCGTTCAGTGCATGGATGGGTGACCGTCTATGACTTACGCTAGTGGCATTTTTCCGAGCGTTCCCTTGGTTTGCAAGGCACGTTAAGCAGTCGGTGCCGGCTGCCGTCGATAGATGGCAGTCGTTAAGCCGATCCAGAGGCTTTAGGGCGGCTTGAAAACTTTTGACAGTAAGACCAGCCACTAGTCTTTCAAGCCTCAACCAATCCGAACTTGGCCCCCGTGGTGGAGTATCGCCTATCCCTCAGGGAAGAGACCCTTGCCTCTCGTTGGGGCCATAATGGGTTGATGATGATACGGTGGAGGTCTTACCTGGTTCCTTTGCCTTACCCAGGCGGTTACTAAAAATCAAAAACTGCAGTTGGGAAAAAAGCTGCAGTAAATGTTAAATTGGAATCCATTATCAGAGTTTTCATCATTATCAAAACCTAGAAATCATGGATTGTACTGGACTTAATTCCAGACATGTTAATAAATACAAAGACAATATATATTTGTTATGATTGTAGTATTATTATCATTGTCGTCTAAATAATCTTTTATAATATAGGTGTACTTTATAAATCTTGTTTCAGTATATCTTCTGAGATATGTTTCTAATATATTTCTACAGAAACATATGCAATGCCTCATAAAGAATGTATTAAGTAAAATAGTATACATAGGATGAAAAATGTTTTGACATTATTTTCTATTATAAGAATTCCTTATTGTTTTGGTTTGTTTTTTTTAGCACCAGATAATTGGGGGTCAACTCTTTGTGCTCCGGAACGTTTTGACCAGCAGTTTTAGCTAGTACGGCATTGTAACATTTAATTCCTGACACTCAAATAAAGGAATAACATAATCTGGCAACGATGTTGCACTGGGCGTGATATCACGTCAAAGCTATGTATGATTGTGGGTACAAATAATATTGCGTTCGATGTTTTCATTAATGTATTGGGGAGGCACAGCACAATCTAATATATAGTTCTATCACAAGAATTCAATTTCAACGAATTCAACGTAACAGCGGTCCTTAGGCATTATCATTCAGCCAATCATCAGCAATTTGTCTTAGATTGTCGGTCCAGCAAGCTGATAGGGGCCTTATGCTGCGTTAAGATTTAAATGACAAATTACTGTATTACATTGAGTATTAGGAATACGTTTCTGTAATTAGATCCCTGAAGATATATATAGCTTGGCAAACCCGGTTCAATAAATTAGTAAAGTACCTACACTTTGTGCCTTAAGGGTTACAGTGTAACGTAAAGGATTATTTAGATTACTATGATGTATGAAATTAAAGCCAGTATAATGCATCAGTTCTATGTCTATGTTCTATGAATAAACCTCCGATAAAAATTGAGCATTCCGAGAAATCGCCTCAACTCTTTTACTGGCTGCGGTTGCGGATACATGAAATCCCAAAAACTTAATTTATTTTTGGCTAAAAACACACTTGGCAGTGTTTATGAGTACGCCATACTCGACTAGACGTGCGAAAAGTTGCCTCAGGTGTTGGAGATGCTGCTCCTCGGATTCCGAGTATATCAAAATGTCGTCGAGGTATCCATAGCAAAAGTCAAGTCCTCTAAGCACTTCGTCCATGAATCGCTGAAACGTTTGCGTAGCGTTACGTAGCCCAAATTTCATGAATGGGAACTCAAATAACCCGAATGGAGTTGTGATTGCTGTCTTGGGTATATCTTCGCTGTGGACTGGGATCTGGTTGTAAGCTTTCACTAGGTCTATCTTTGTGAAGACATTCTTACCGTAGCTGGTAGGCGAAGTCTTGTATATTCCTAATGGGGTATCTGTCTGGGATAGTGCGTGCATTTAAGCGCCGGTAATCGCCACATGGTCGCCAACCTTTGTCTTTTTTAGGCACGAGGTGTAATGCTGAAGACCATGGACTTTCAGATCTGCGTGCTGTTTCTACTTGCAACATATCTTCGAACTCCTTCTTTGCTATTTGCATCCTTTCTGGATCTAAGCGGCGAGGTCTGCTGGGTCCAGGCGTCGTCCTTAATGATGCTCCGTATTGTGCTACGGATCGTTTGGCTTGCCGTTTGGACGGGTGACTTCTGGATATTCGCGAAGAATCTTGTGATAGATTGTGTCTTCGGTTGCCGGTATAGTGCGCACGGATGAGCTTGCCTCCTTTTTTTGTTGGCGGTATTGCTAATAATAAACAGCCTTTTAAAAATCTTTAAAAAATAACATTAGTTTTGTTGTATTATCTACGAAATAACAGTTGTTGGTCAAACAAATCCTCGTCGTTTGGAACGTACATGCGATGCGGATGAACGAAATCAACGACATAGGTCCCGGTCTTAAATACGATCTACAACAATACGTAAGAGTGAGTTTTGTAAGGCGTCAAACATATCCAACAAACTTTCGAGGTAAATGAAATATGGTAAATAAACAATGTTTAAGAAGAAGGTTAGGGACCGATTGACTAATGTTATACTATGTTATTGCACGACAAAGTTTATTTAACTGACGCGCAAAAAAAATATATTTACTTGACATTATTGTTTATATCACATCACTTCAATAAAACATGGTAAATTGAGTTCCTATGTTTGCATAGGAATTACCTCGTGAAGCGCCGTCTTAAGGGAAAGAATTAGGGATTGATATATTCGTAAAGTTTGCTGAAAATTTTTCGACGAAGTAATTATTTGAAACAAAAAAATTCCATAATCTGCTTATGTCCAACGTTCCCCACTTAGCCCCCAAAAGCATTTGTGTTTGTGTACAAACCAAAGAGGGATAATAACAGCATTATGTATCTATTTAGCTGAAACATAGTGTTGCTATTTGAATGGCTTCATTGTGCAATTTTCCGCCATGTGTGCGAGCTCAAGTTGCAATGCGAATGCATTTTTGCATCGGCCGACGCACACATGCACCGCGAGGGATTCTTTCAGGCGTGAAAATGAATGTTATAAATAATCAAGCGCACCGCGGGCTGTACCAAACTAACTTCAAGCCCGTTGCGGCTTCAGCCGGTGCAATATTGACTTAGAAAAAAAACGTTTCAAAGCAATTTATCAATAAAAACCAACCGCGATTTCTTTTTGAATACGACGACACGGCGGAAGGCGACAATGGATTGGTGGAAGTTGGTCGGTATCACCCACTGCATTTTATACAGATAACCCAAGTGTGCTCTCTTTTTGTGATATCAGTGAAGTGTTTCGGAACCTGCAAGGAGTGTGCTGTTCTCAAGGATATTTGATACATGGTGCCGATTTGGAGTGATTTTGTGGCTCTGCTCTTGTTATTATCGCAGGAAGAGAAACAGGAAAAATCTTAGATGGTTTCTAAGAAAATTATCAATTACAAAGAGTTACTTTAATATTGCTAGTTCCTGCTACACGTTAATTAGAGTTTGTCATTTAGAGCAACTTAAGTTCTACGAGTTTTGAAAATGTAGTGTAGCAAATATAAAAATTATTTAATGTAACTAATAGGATTTAGGTGTTGCCAAAAGAAGAAGAAAAAAAAAACTACCACTACAGATTCACATGTTTTGGTCTTAAACTAGAATACCCTGTGCTATTGTAACCAGGCAAGGACATCACAAATATGGAACTATACCCTGACTGGGCAATTTGCACAAATGTATGGCGGCCCTCTGTGTGATTCGAACTCACAACCTTTGGCGTAGTAATCATACGTGATACCGCTAAACCAACGAGGTCATTTGTGTTGAGAATGTGGATGTGTTTTATGTGGTTTTTTCTGTTTTGTTGTGACGCTATTGGACAGACAATGCTTAAAATCATGCGTTGAATGGAATGTACATGCTTCTATAAAGTAAGAACTCTATTTGTAGGGTTTCATGAATTGTGCATTTTAGAGGTATAAGCATGTAGTAGTTGTTTATTCAATTAGTGGTTATCTCTAAGATTTAATTCGGCACCAAGTATTAGAAGTGCTGCAATAAAAATAAAACGAGGAAAAACAATCTTACTGTCGCTTGCTCTAGTGATGTAAAATGGCTCAGCAAAATTTTCTTTGGCTTAAATTTGTACAATGACAGATTACAAGCAAATTCTTTGTTCACTTCATGGAATTAAGTTACGCAATCAATAAAATAATAGAACGGTGGTAGCGCAGCGGTAGAACGCCTCAAAATCGGGAGTTCATAGGTTCGACTCCCGCCAAATACCAATGATTGGCCTATTGGGCGTGGTACTTTTGTTTTATAAGTTAGATACATTTGTGGAGTTGTATTAGCAATAACCACTTAACACCAACCACTCGGTAACTGTGAAGGAAAACATCCTGAGGAAACCCTAGTGTTTGAGGTATTTACATACCTACCTTAGCCCTTGCTACGTACATGGCCCAGCTAGGCAACTAAGGCTGACATTCAGAGACGAAAACTAAGCAAAGACTGGTCTTATAAATGTCCAAATCACGTACATTTTGACATTTCTGAGACCGGTCTTAGCTTCAGTTTTCGTCTCTGAATGTCAGCCTAAGTGCGGAAACCTCAGGTCTTACTAAAATCACTCATGAAGACAACATTTACGGTTAAGCTTAATATTTTATAGCTTTTATCGTGAAGCTGATTTATATTTATACAAATAAATATGTCAAATTATGAAGTGCCTCAATAAAACTTAGTTCTTAGTCGATATGTTCGAAGTGTAAAATTAAAATATTATTAAATCTGGTGTGGGTATTATAAGCAATAACGCATTAGCTATCCAATATTAAGGGAGCGTCAAAGCGTCACGGTATTCTTTATTTAAATACGATTCCTCTCACGCACACCTTAGAGGTCATTTATTTCCTCCCCACCACGGACTAATTCAGGCAGCGTTTTTGGAGTATTTTAAGTGATTATGTTTTATGAATAAGGCCGTTAGGTTTTCGACGTAAATTAATAGTAGTTACTTTAGTTAGTAAACAGCTGAACTTAGCTTAGTTAGTAAACTTTTTTTTCCTTACTGTCAACTGTCAACAGTTCAGCAACATATTGTTAAGTTAGGAGATAGTGAGGGCAGTTCTAATTCAATATTAGGTATCTTCATTCCCATTTTTCTATGCACATGTACAATATTTTTTTCTCGAATGTTCTGAATGAATATGTTTTGGTAGACTCATTATATATCAAACTGAAAAAATATATATCAAACAGGACCTGGGTATAAAACAAGTATAAAATCAAAAACCAAACTTTGAGTGTTTTGTGTGATGATACGACTGAAAAGTTTTCGTCAATATATGGCTCACGAGAGATCATTTCTTGCTTTATGTAACATAGGGTTTTTTTCTCAACTCCCGAATGCTATCGAGGCCAAAGCTAATATACATGGTATAGCAACATCTTCTCGTACTCCTACATTCGGAATAGGATTCCAATAGTCGATACGAAATATTACTGAAACGTCCACAAACGTAAAAATATGTCAGCGGTTCAAAATTACCAACTTTTCCTAAAGTAAAATAGCTTCGATAGGCAAAATACCTATCAGTTATTTTCTTTAGATGCCAAAGTTAACTGTAAAATGTAAAAGTAACGGCTACTCAAATTGCTTATATTTGTGGCGCCGTTACAATGCTTTCTGCTCACAAAGTAAAGTTCATACTGGCCAGTAACGAATCCTTAGACGAGTGTTCTATGTACGGCTGATTCAACTACACCCTGTATATTTTAGCACAACTGTTGTTACTAGATTAGGTAAGACTTTTATCTAAATCCCACGTGACGAAGTCGAGGACAACGCATCAGCGTTGCTCTCGATTTCGTAAGCACATCACAACAGTGATACTCATATACTCAGTGATGTAGTCCTTTGACTAACTCACCACGTCTAGATCTAGCTAGGTGTTTAGATCTAGACTTACGGGTGACATGACGAGATTAGGTATATAATTGTTTATTTAATATTTTTCCAGTTTTGTACAGAACTAGTAGGCGATAATTAACAATTTTTTTCCGTTGTTACAGTTCGCTCTTCTGGTAGCTTTTGCTTCAGTCTTCTCACCCGCAGAAGGAGCGAAGTAAGTTTTGCGTCTCAAACGACACCTAAAATTATTTTTAGGATGTAACTAAGTAACTAAAATGGGAGGTCCTACTCGTCAATGCGAACGGTGATTGCTACGGAGAAATGATTGAAATTTTGAAAAAACATATCACTGTTTTATACCCCTTTGTCCCTATGAACCCTTTATTTCACTGTCTAGGTATGGACCAACATTTTAATGCAACAGGTGGTACTTTAGAGCTGATAATCTTTTCGCGATTTCGTAGTTTTCGTACCGAAGAGTATAACCCTCTATTTTTGGATGTACATAGGATTTTTGTTACACCTTGCATGTCAGATGACACTTCTCTTTAATGACACTTTTACAGGTAAAGATGAAAGTATGTAATATGATTGGCATTTGCATGGACAATTACGTAATATCGCATAAACGGCAATAAAGTACGGACGATTTTAAGCCATATGTTACATTAGGTACATCCACACAGAAGAATTTGGCGACAAAACTATTATAATACATATACAAAAAAATACCGAACGATCGATGACGAACTAGTAATTACAAGGAAAATCGTGTAAATGTCTTTTACGTTGTTCCGCGTAATTAATCGACAGTGTAATCGAGAAGCAAATATACCGCACGCAGCATGTAATCTGTGTAATAGTTGTCTCACCGGAGCGTCCGCCGCGTCACGCGGAGCGGCTCACGCACACTCGCGAAAGTACCGCCTCTGTGCTCTTCAGCCATGGCGTAGCGCTGCGATTGTCAATGTCACTGTGCCAGCTCCTGCGACTGTAATTGTTATGTTTCTCCGCTTAGCGCTCATTAGGTGCGCAATGAACCGAAACGCCCGTCCAGGCGCGTAATGACCGCCCTATGGAAAGTTCGTGTCAACACCCGCACGCGAGGACATTCTCGATTAGCGACGGGTGTTAACTTCAGCACCATGGCCGCATCAATCAAGCGGTGTGTTGACACGGGCGTGCCGCGAGCCGGCAGTGCCGGGTGGCGGGCGCGCGTTGCGGGGAAAGCTACTTCGCGCCACCAGCCAATGACACTTAACGGAAATCTAATTCACATAAAAACTCTAATTACCGATGCATGCAACGACCGCCGTCGCTACGATAGAATATCGTCATACTAATTTTCTTTTGTTACAGGAAAAAGATTCGTATACATCTGCCGCAGAAGGTGAAGCACATCCACCACCACAAGAAGATCTACATTACGAACCACCCAGCGTCGTCGCAGTACGCGCCATCGTACCTGCCGACGGTGGACAACGGCGTGCTGGCTGGCAGCGTGGCGCTACCCGCCACGCTTGTACCGCTCAAGAACGAGCTGCTGGATGAGCGCCGGCGGCCGCTGCCCGCACGCCCGCTGCCTGCGCGCCCGCTGCTGCCAATGTATCGCGCGCGTGGCTACTACGGCCCGCACCCCAGCGACTGGGAGGAGCAAGAGTTCGACATTGCGCCGCCCGAGCCCACGGCGCCCTCCTACGTGCCCTCCGCCTTCTCGGCGCCCTCGGGGCCTGCGCCCTCACCCTCCTACGCGCCCGCGCCCTCGTTCGCACCCAAGCGCGTCAAGCTCCTCAAAGTCAAGGAGTCTCCGCGCAAGAAGAAGAAGATCATCAGAAAAAGGAAACCGAAACGCGTCGTCAACAATATTCCACCGGTCGAAGAGGAAAATCCTGTATCTTCTTTCCATGAACAATTTTACTCAGACGTTGAGAACACCGGCACCATTAAGAAAATAAGAAAACCGAAACGAGTCGAAAAGATAATCGATGGTGACACCGAGCACATTCACACTTATAGCGAAGAGCACATTCACAAGGTGGTATTCGATGACGGGCCGAAGCTGACAGGACTGGCGGGTGAAGACCCGCTGGCCGGCATGTCGGCGCTGACAGCAGCACACCCGCTCGTGCCGCTCAAGAATCACCAGTCGCTAGTGGCCGTGAGTGACAGCTATCAGCTGCGACCCGCAGCAGGCTCACTAGGCACGCCTTCGCACTACGAATATGCAGCCTACAACCCGCGTGATGTCACGCACGACCACATCATCCACGATCATGGTGAGTTGCCAGCCAACGTTGACCTACTAGGTGATGGGCTGGGCCACCCGCCGAGGGCATCGTACACAAGTTCCGGCGTCAAATTAAATGGCCGCCCTATTAAGAGCACTTACAGAAGGCCTACGCGGCCGACACCGATTGCAGACTTCTCTTACTACGAAAGCATGTACGACGGGAACGGCCGCCCGAAGAAACCAAGATACCCGCTGCGCTACAACAGTGAGCCGTCCGAGGAGACTAATATTGAGGACTTCCGACCAATTCCCGCGTTCAAGTTCAAAGACACGAAGCCAAAAAGGACTCCGGCAGTGATGTACTACGGGCACGGCAAGGCCAAGTACCCCTTAGGGCAGGCCAGCGTGCCCGTACCCTTCTCGGCCGCCGGCAGCATCGCACACGACCACGCGCACGCGCAGGCATCGAGCTACGCCGCCGCGCGCCCCGCCGCCGCCACCAGCTTCTCCAACTTCAAGGACCCCTTTTCTTCCTATAGGAACGTTTACTCCAACAATTTCGAATATGATACTTACGCCTCCTCCTCAAACTTCAATAACAGAGGACATGACGCCCAAAAAGTTTGGCCAACGCAGAGCGCCAGAGGCAAACAAAAATCGATCTCAAGTCAAAACGTGAACTTTGGAGGACAAGACCACCAAACAATCGTGGATCACTTAGCCGAATCGTCTCAAATCCAAGCTATGTACAATAAGGATGGCCAGTCACAAGCAACGCAATTCGAGGGTTTTGAGGATTCAAAACCTATTGAAACAGCCACTCCTACCACGCACTTTACGATTACGGAGAACTCGCCAGCGCACGCGTATTATACCGCGATGGCGGAGGAGGCATTCCAGGAAGACGCGGAGGAAGACCCACTGTCGTACCCCGAGGCCTCTAACGATCACTATCAGTTTGCGGAGGCGCCAGAGAGCACTCCGCCGCCACTTGTGTCCACGGCCGAGGCGCCGCGGCCATTCCATCGGCAGCAGAGCGAGGAGAGCAGCACGCCGCCGCCGGAAGCACCGCGTAAGACGGTGAAGAAGCGCCGGCAGCGCAGCAAGCAGCCGAGCGTGCAAGCAGCAGCTGAACACCCACGCTACCTGCAGCCCAGCCCGGAGCCACGGCCCGCGCGCTTGCGTCGCCCGCTCGATCACCACACCAGCGACGATCCCTCCACGCGCGGCAAACCCAAGTACGGTGATAAAATATGAGCCAGACGCTTTGTATCTAGTGGATAATATTCGTGATCTTAGTATTGTATTCGTTGTCTGAATACAGTGAGTGAGAAAATAATTCTCAATGTTTCTGTAAGTACGTGAACTTTATTTATGTTGGTCTTGTAAATAGTTTGCTCAGCCGTGGTCGCCGCGGCATCAGTGCATTTTATGCGAATTCTTAGTAATAGATACGAGAAATCATAAAAACAATAAACTGAAAAGATCTGTATAGTATTCTTTTCATTTGATTAGACTAGGGCAATCAGAGACTCTGCTTTAGTTCACGATCTGTACGAAAAAGTAAGAGAGACGCCTGACACATTGTTGCTAGGTAGGTTGCGGTTTAGAAGTATAAAATATTCTCATTCAAGGCGCTAATGGCTCAGGTGCTTCTCACACTGTACAAAGATAGACGCTATACTTCCTCGTACTATAGGAGGTAGATGTGGCCAGCCTTTGTTTTAACCTAGCAACAGTTAGTTACATAAGAGACCGGAACATAACTGACAAATGAAGGGCGACTGAACTGAGTAAAGCCTTTATAGTAAAAGTGAATGGTCTGTACCTACTCCTTTGGGAGTGAAGGTACTCCCGCCTCCGTGACCGCACATTTTCATTGAAAAATAATTTCTCTGCGTAGGATAAAAGAGATTTTTTTTATTATTCAAGTTTTAAACGATATGCTGTAACCAGAGATAGCATTTTTCATATGTACGTACCTACGTATAGCCACTATAGCTTGTCATATTCACAGACACCTTTCGCTCTTTAATGAGTACATCATATTATTCAATGCGAGAGGTCAAAAGTTACGTGCGCGGATGATATAGCCGCTACGTAATACATTCTAAGCATCGGTGTGTGCCGCTCTGTACTTTTATTGAGGAACAAGCGGCGCTATCAATTTCCTTATCTAGATGGAGTGCTGTTATAATGCCGTTTAACTTTCTACCGTATCGCTGACCAGTCGTCGTCATACGAGTTTCCTGGTGTTTCCTACTTGAGCCACCTCGAGTAGGCATGCACTCGACCGTGATCAAGCGACGGTTACGTGATCATTGTTGTCTGTGGGAATCCTAGTTACACAATGCATGGCAATTTGCAGCCGGTGGAAGGTGTGTGTGTCTCTAACACGCGTAAACAAAACAAGAGCAATCAATGCGTCTCGTGATCGTCTTCATCACGCAAAGGAAACAAGCAACTTTAGTGTTTAAATAGTTTTTTTCTTCTTTACTATAAAACAAAACAATAACTTTATTATTTACAACAATAATTACTATTAGGCGAACGTATCTGCGATTGACATTGTGATGGCTTTATACATTCCAAAATCTCGTCCGCTTAGTATAGTGTTCAGTCTGCGCTAACAGTACGTCAGCTTATGCTTAGGCATTCTTACTCTTGCACTATGTAATACTGTCTATACAACAAACAACAAAACAAGGACTATGACTTAGTTGGCTCAAGTTCACTTTGACTTCACGGCTCACTTTCTGTGGTAGGGTCCGCCACCGTGGCCCGCGCCGATGGCGGCGGTATAGCTGTCGCCGCCGAAGCTGTGGCCGCCCCCGTGACCGCCTCCATGACCACCCCCGTGACCGCCCCCATGACCGAAGTCACTCAGACTGAAGCCTCCGTGTCCACCACTCGAGCCGTGTCCATGACCACCACCAAATCCACCCCCGTAACCGCCGCCCAGGCTGTAGCTATCTCCTCCATGACCACCCCCACCTAAGCTATAACTGTCTCCGCCATGGCCTCCTGCGTAACTGCCACCGCCGCCGAAGCTGTAGCTGTCACCACCGTGACCACCTCCGTGTCCGCCGCCCCCTAAACTATAACTGTCACTGCCGCCTCCATGACCTCCGTGACCACCTCCTAAGCTGTAGCTGTCACCCCCATGGCCTCCTCCGTGCCCGCCCCCTAAACTGTAGCTGTCACCTCCGAGGCCACCACCGTGACCGCCTATGCTGTAGCTGTCTCCTCCATGGTCACCGCTGTGTCCGCCTCCGTGGCCACCGCCCCCTAGGCTGTAGCTGTCACCCCCAAAACCGCCTCCATGGCCGCCTCCTAGGCTGTAGCTGTCCCCTCCATGACCGCCTCCATGACCGCCTCCATGTCCGCCGCCAATGCTATAACTGTCACTTCCATGACCGCCTCCGTGTCCACCGCCGATACTGTAGCTGTCTCCTCCGTGGCCGCCGCCATGTCCTCCCGAGCTGTAGCTGTCATGGCCACCTCCAAAGCTGCCAAGTCCCGAGCTGTGACTGTCATGTCCTCCGCCGAGATCCCCACCAAAGCCGCCTCCAAAGTCGTGTCCGCCACCGCCGTGACCTCCAAAGTCGTGTCCGCCACCACCGTGGCCTCCAAAGTCGTGTCCACTACCTCCGTGGCCTCCAAAGTCGTGGCCGCCACCCCCGTGGCCTCCTCCGTAGCCACCACCGTGACCTCCGCCGTGGCCACCGCCCTGACCTCCGCCGTGGCCACCGCCGTGGCCTCCCCCGTGGCCACCGCCGAACCCTCCACCCAGGTCGTATCCACCGCCGCCGTGGCCGTGGTCGTGGCCCCCAAAACCGCCACTCCCGTGGCCCGGTGGCCCGTAGCTATCGCCACCGCCGTGGCCGCCACCTCCGTGTCCCTTCAGATGGTCCACGAATCCTCCGTGTAGGTGCTCGGCAAAGCCGCCACCGCCAAACCCTCCGCCCCCACCCCCGTAGCCTCCGCCGCCCCCGTGACCGTGTTCCTCATGGTGTTCGTGATGCTCAGGCTCAGGTATATGGATCCGAATGTGCACACTGAAAAAAAAACAAGAATTACGTTAACAACTTTCGATGAAAGCTCATAAAAAATCAGGAAAGCTATGACATAACGCAGTAAAAAATAAATCGCATAGCAAGAAGGTCGTGACATCAGAGAAAACAATAAGTAATACAGACACCAAGTGCCGTATCAAACACAATAGGCTGCTTTTCACCGTTTACCACAGCGATGAGTCGTGTGAGAATCGCTTAAAGAAATCTCAACCAAATTACTCCATCCATAGTTGTTTTTGCGGTACGTCTAAGTAGACAACAGGGGATTTAGATATCAAGCTGCGGAGTGAAACCGAAGCTTTCGTGGCTTGTCAACAATGCTGGGGAAAAATGGTCGGGAAGTGGAAACATAAAGATACTAACTGTTCATTGCCAAAAGTCGCGAAGCAGACACCAACGCTAGCCAGTAGGACACAGGTCAGCTGAAATGCAAGAAAGTACACGGTTACACGCTTCTTATGGTATAATGTGTGCAATGGCACACCGCATAACGCATAACTGCAGCTACGCTATGGAGATGCGGAAATCGAAAGTGGTTTGTAAATGGATCAGATGGAAGTTGCGGATAGCAACTTAGCTCGCCTCTGACGTAACAACTCATGTAAGTACAATTAAGCTCATCGCTAATTGTACTATTGACATACTTCGTTTACGGTGTTATGCTGTAGTGCGAGTGAAGCGGTGGAGACGTAACTTTCAGTCTTATAAATTCCACTGTTGGCCATAGAAATTCTCAACATTGGCGTATTTATGTTGGGCCTTGCCCATTCCAGAATGATGGCCACCCCAGTATATGGGATTACGACATACTTGCATAGGAATTCGGTTTACCAGGCCATCGCTGTTCAGAGCCAGCCATGGAAAATCACACTAAATACACCAATGCTCAGAGCGACAAAAATTTAATACATTATCACCAACGAGTCTTAAATTGAATAAAAATCACAGCCTGCACAAGTCCTCAAAAATGCTACCCCTGAATTTCACGTTCAAGTAATTTTTCACAGGGGCAAATTCGGGTCCGAATCTCTCGCACTAGGATAAAGGAAGTACTCACGGCCAAGCGAGAAGCCATCGTGTGTGAGAGTGGGTTTTGCGCCCTTGGTGAACCTCGAGCTCGAATGCAGGGGCCTGCGCTGCGTTAAGCGATCTCTTGCTCTGCGACTCTCGCCGGCAGCTTTTATATGACAGTGAACGTGTACCACCTCTCTGCGGGCTACTCAATTGATAACACAAATTCGAGTAATTATACGAAAATTGACTGAGAATCGTTAATATCTTGCATCTCTGCGTATTCACCCACTTCCGCCTGTACTGAAGGTATGCGAATTAGTTGAGGCAAGAGCCATAGTCAAGCTACGAGTATCTTCATCATTATCCGACGTGTAGAACAGTTTTTTTTGTTTTATATTGGCTGTACTGTAGTAAGTACGTAATCTACAATAGTCGTGAATCAGAGATTAAATCATAACGTGGCGGACACAACTATATATAGACCTATTTTATTTAAAATTATATTTCACTCAGTCTTAAAATTATAGGGAAACACACTTCTGTACTATTTGGATTGGCCTAGATAGTAAAATTTACTTAAATGTGTTTCAAAGTTATAGGTCAGAAGTTGGCAATAGTTCTCTTAATGACTCTTTCTCAACATTTGAACGCGTGCAATTTGCCCTAAGAGCCCTTTAATGGTAACACAGCTGCATTCGTGCTCTGAGCGTCCTCCTTTGAACAAAAATTTGACTGCTCCGTATTCATAGGGTATTAAATCACTCAGCCAAGTACGAACTTTGCATTTGGGTGCGTACCTAGGTCCTTGCACTTATATTGTTAAGTGCCTTGGTTGCTCGATTGTGGCAAAGTCGCCTGTATTATAACTGAGTTTATGAATGAAAGGTTGATTTGCCATCGGCCGAACTTTGTAGTGCCTATAGCATAGGCGGTACCAACCTAGTTACATTGTCGAATTTGGGCTCCGTCTGCTTAGTAGTTAATACTCAGCAGTAAGATAGTTCGTGTTTTTTTATTCCAGGTTTCTTTAGGTTGGTTTTGGGAGCACACCATCGCCACAGGTCTTGAAGTAATCATCATGACCTAAATAGGTCGGGTCCATCATTATCATTATGAATCTGATGAAAGTCTTTTTGCTTTTTCAATAAACGTTTATCACTAAATTGGATTACTTTATGCCTCTGACCTTCAGTCCGACTAGATCAGAAATACACTGCTGAGTGTCCAAATTCGAAAAACCAAGTACAGCGTGACACGCACGCTATGTGCTCTAAAATAAACCGTATAGGCTATATCGGGTCGAATTTCCCTAGACGTATACATTGTGTTCATAAGAATCGTTAAATTCTTTAAAATATAATAAATGTGACATTTATTTATAAAATATTATATATAAATGTGTATTGTATGGTAACATGTTTGTTACTCAATCACGCCAGAACGGCTGAACGGAGCGGGAAGAAATTAGGCACAGAGGCAGATTACAGTTTAGAATAAATAGCAAATAGCACCTGGGCTCCGTTTTGTCCCGGAAAAATATATATCGAAATTTCTTCGCGAACGAAGTCGTGGGCATCAGCAATTACGGTAACAAATCTATGTCGCGTTATTTGCTAATCCGATCATTTGTTTATCTCATTGATTCAAGAAATACTGTATTCTATTTAAGTTGGCTGCAAGTTGGCTGCGGAGCAAAAAGGAACTCTTACGACTTTAGCAATCGACGTATACTCGTAATATAATATTCCACCGTAGACTACTCATCCATTTTTTAATGAATGAGTAAATAATTTGTTAATTTGTTCCGGGTAACATAGGCTACATTTAAAACGAATAAAATAAAGAACAAAACAAATGAAGGTCTTAATTTATTTGCTAACATTCCGTTTGGGATGTCAAATGAAACAACAGAGAAAAGTCAAAGTTCAAAAGAAATCATTAAGATATACCAAGCGATATCAAAATTATATACACTGACCTGCAAAACTAAGTATTACACTACACTTTAAATTTTGTTTTACTACCCGAAACAAATTTGTTTTTCAGCAATATCTTACAAGAAGTTTAACTACAGTGGAGATATAACAAACAAAATTAAACTTTTGTTAGAGTCCTTTTCATTTCGAAAGTATATCTTGTACACTAAAAATGTTATTGCAATTTTAAAAGTGTGATACTTAGTTTTTCAGGCCAGTGTAGTGTACTAGGTTACACCGCAAACGTTGTTCTGCCATGGTAATTAGTCTACGACCTCCTAAGACCTCTAAAATACACACAGTACATTTCTTAAAACGCTGAATCCGTTTCGGAGGAGTTCGATAACAAACACTGTGACACGAGAATTTTATATATTAGATTTTAGCGTATACGAATACATACTTTGAGCACCTTCTATTAACATTATTGAATATAAATCATGTAAGAACTTTTTTGTATTGTTTATTAACTTGTTGTAGTCGGTCGGACTATAATTTATCTATTTAATAACTATGATCTTATTAAAAAAAATGTTTACACCTCGGAAAAATTCATCTAGTACGGATTGAATATCATGTCAATCGATAATATTGCGTGATCACGGCCTTCATGAATGAATGAGATATAGGCACCACGTGTTACTGAAATGCCTAAAGCACAAACAGAAACCTTTTCTTCAACACTTCTATGTTTTTATTAATAAAACAATTTAGATCTTACGGTCTTATTTATAACGTCGGTTCCACTAAAACCCTCTTAAGACGGAGGTAAAGCCGGTTTATGAGAGGATTTTTTGGTATATACCTGTTTTAACTCCGTCTTAAGAGTGTTTTAGTGCTAGATAGATAGACACCAGAAGTAGTCACCAGAAGGGAATAATTTCATAAGGCAACCTCCTGTAATATAGACCGATCTGTCCTAAGACATCTGATCTACTCTGGCGCCGAACAATACCTTTATTATAATCGACACAAGAACGTTATTTCCTCAACAATCAGTCTGTGACAAATGTCTTGCAGCATGTCTTCCCGCAACAAATACAAATCTTGCGCAATAACACATCTGGCTGCGAATATATCGCCCATAATGTCCCCCTTTCAAGTGATACTAATGAATGAATAGAGATACTAAATAACCTGCTAACTTGGATCTTTCATACCATTGGTAATAAAATTTACTGCATTTGTGATGGCCATTTTACTGAGTAAAGTTATAAATTAATTCAACTGCTGGCATTTAGTACCTAGACATGTTTAGGTTGATAACGTTAGTCGCTTAATCCATGATCAAATTAATATTAACCAACTCTGACCACTTACACCCTTACGGTCTTATTTATAACGTCGGTTCCACTAAAACCCTCTTAAGACGGAGGTAAAGCCGGTTTATGAGAGGATTTTTTGTTATATACCTGTTTTAACTCCGTCTTAAGAGTGTTTTAGTGCTAGATAGATAGACACCAGAAGTAGTCACCAGAAGGGAATAATTTCATAAGGCAACCTCCTGTAATATAGACCGATCTGTCCTAAGACATCTGATCTACTCTGGCACCGAACAATACCTATATTATAATCGACACAAGAACGTTATTTCCTCAACAATCAGTCTGTGACAAATGTCTTGCAGCATGTCTTCCCGCAACAAATACAAATCTTGCGCAATAACACATCTGGCTGCGAATATATCGCCCATAATGTCCCCCTTTCAAGTGATACTAATGAATGAATAGAGATACTAAATAACCTGCTAACTTGGATCTTTCATACCATTGGTAATAAAATTTACTGCATTTGTGATGGCCATTTTACTGAGTAAAGTTATAAATTAATTCAACTGCTGGCATTTAGTACCTAGACATGTTTAGGTTGATAACGTTAGTCGCTTAATCCATGATCAAATTAATATTAACCAACTCTGACCACTTACACCCTTACGGTCTTATTTATAACGTCGGTTCCACTAAAACCCTCTTAAGACGGAGGTAAAGCCGGTTTATGAGAGGATTTTTTGTTATATACCTGTTTTAACTCCGTCTTAAGAGTGTTTTAGTGCTAGATAGATAGACACCAGAAGTAGTCACCAGAAGGGAATAATTTCATAAGGCAACCTCCTGTAATATAGACCGATCTGTCCTAAGACATCTGATCTACTCTGGCACCGAACAATACCTATATTATAATCGACACAAGAACGTTATTTCCTCAACAATCAGTCTGTGACAAATGTCTTGCAGCATGTCTTCCCGCAACAAATACAAATCTTGCGCAATAACACATCTGGCTGCGAATATATCGCCCATAATGTCCCCCTTTCAAGTGATACTAATGAATGAATAGAGATACTAAATAACCTGCTAACTTGGATCTTTCATACCATTGGTAATAAAATTTACTGCATTTGTGATGGCCATTTTACTGAGTAAAGTTATAAATTAATTCAACTGCTGGCATTTAGTACCTAGACATGTTTAGGTTGATAACGTTAGTCGCTTAATCCATGATCAAATTAATATTAACCAACTCTGACCACTTACACCCTTACGGTCTTATTTATAACGTCGGTTCCACTAAAACCCTCTTAAGACGGAGGTAAAGCCGGTTTATGAGAGGATTTTTTGTTATATACCTGTTTTAACTCCGTCTTAAGAGTGTTTTAGTGCTAGATAGATAGACACCAGAAGTAGTCACCAGAAGGGAATAATTTCATAAGGCAACCTCCTGTAATATAGACCGATCTGTCCTAAGACATCTGATCTACTCTGGCACCGAACAATACCTATATTATAATCGACACAAGAACGTTATTTCCTCAACAATCAGTCTGTGACAAATGTCTTGCAGCATGTCTTCCCGCAACAAATACAAATCTTGCGCAATAACACATCTGGCTGCGAATATATCGCCCATAATGTCCCCCTTTCAAGTGATACTAATGAATGAATAGAGATACTAAATAACCTGCTAACTTGGATCTTTCATACCATTGGTAATAAAATTTACTGCATTTGTGATGGCCATTTTACTGAGTAAAGTTATAAATTAATTCAACTGCTGGCATTTAGTACCTAGACATGTTTAGGTTGATAACGTTAGTCGCTTAATCCATGATCAAATTAATATTAACCAACTCTGACCACTAAATGACTTGGAAAGGGTTGGATCATCGTATGAAGAGACTCCTGCCCCTTTAATGCAAAAGCCTCCATGGGGTTGCAGCCTCCATGTAATACCCATTCCCCGCACTCTTCGAAATCCATTTCTGCTTGGGAATCAAATTAGGATCAAATAATACAAAACCTCGCAATTTCTTTTAAATGTGAAAGTATCTTCTGTTGTTAGGACATTGGTCAGGCAATAGCAAGTAATGTAAGGTCACGTAGGTAGATATTGTCCATAGGTAGATTATTTACCTACTTAAATTCGAAGTACATTTTTTTTTTTGTTTTTTTTTTATTTATTTTTTACAAAAACAAAAAAACCTTATCCAATTACACAATTACGCCAAACTGCAAAGCAGTTTGTTGGCGAAGCGCTCTATCTCTGTATATAGCTAACTTATTTTATACGTATATTATTTGTATACATAAACAACATAATTAATACAACATAAACAACATAATGTAGCCTCCTTTGTGTCCCACTGCGGGGCAGAAGCCTCCCCTTTCGCTTTCCACTCCTCGAATGTATAATTACAAGTATAATCGAAACGAATAGTGACAGAAAATTACTACTTTCAAAATGCAATTCTGCATTGATTGGGGCCGGCTAAGTAAGTTTTGAGTTGCAGCGATTGAATAACTAAAAACTCACAAAAATACTTTCGTTTGTACAATATTGGTTAACGATGTGATGACATCACGTCTAATGAACCGAAATAGATAGACTTCCTAATAAGCTATTTCGTTACAACCATGAATGATGGCATCTGTCTGACCCCAAAAGATTTACTAATATTAACATTACGATTACCTACGTTCGAGTGAAATTTGGATAAAAATGTAGGGAAATCTATAATCTCCAAGTATATCCGATAGTACGGGAGTCAATAACCAGAATTTTCAAAGAAATCTTTCATCCAAAAAATTATAGTGGTTCCACAATAAAGTTAACACCTGTAGCATTGGATAAACTATGAGGATCAAATGATTTTTATTTCGCAATGTTGAAATTTTACCCATAATAAAAGTTGTTTGTATGGTGACCTCAGTTTTTTGAGGAAACACCCATTTATAATAAGCAGCCAATAGTAGACGAAAGGTTCTACACTATACGAAGTTGTCCGCTTTAACCTATTTCGCACTGTCAAATACATACACATTTTGACAGTTTGGAATCGTGGAAATGGTTACCATAAGGTGCACAGTTATGAAATATGAGGTATGGGCCGCGATTCTCCATTTGACGCTTTATTAGGGTTCTGTAGTCAACAAGGAACCCTTATAATTTTTTCTGTCCATTTGTTTATCTGTCCACGGCATAGCATTAAGACGTCAAGTAGTAGAGAGCGGAAATTTGGCATAAATATAAATATTTACTGCACCAACAACAAACAGGTAGAAAGAACGGAAAAAAATAGGGTAGGTATATCCCCTACATCTACACAGGGATGCACAAATAACGAACTTAAACGGAAAACTATCATGGCTAAGTAGGCTTTACAAATTAACGAGTTATTTGTAGGCGACAAATTTATAAAAGGAAAACTTCGAACAACATCGATGGAAAATTACTTTACGTTGTAAGTCCTGTAAAGCAGATAAACCATTTTTGCGAACTGAGGAAACACTCGGGGCCAAGTCGGACCGAGTGATTGGAATCAATCACTTGAGCTAAGCAACAACAGGCGCGGTCAGGTACAGGATCGTTCCGTGACTACTGCTAGTGGCATTTTTCCGAGCGCTATCGTGCTTAGGTGCCGGTTGTCATGAAATGGTAGTCGTTGAGCCATGTCAGAGGCCTTATGGGCGGCTTGATACTTCTTCCTGGCGGGCCTTACAGACTTCTGGCTGTAAGGCCCGCCACTGTCTTACAATCCTCCACCAACCCGGACTTAGCCCCCGTGGTGGAGTATGACCTAACCTTCCTGCGATGCAGGAAGATACCCCTGCCCCAGCAGTAGGGACATACAAGGGTTGATATCGTGATCGTATGATATTATGTGCTACGTTAGTCATACCATAGCACAGAGTATCCCAGTTTGGGACCAGGGCAAGTGATTGTGCTGTATAGAAGTTATGAAAGTATTTATTATTTGTGGATTAATATATCGTGTGGAAACTCAAGGCGTCTGAGGTGTTTACATGCCCCAACGCTTGAAATCTTCAGTACGTCAACCACGTACTGAAGACAAGCGCCAAGCGCCAATAGTCCCCACTTGAAAGAAGGTCTATAATGGATACCTAAGAGGTAGGGTGTAGCAAAATTTCTATAATATGAGTTACCGATTCCATATTATAATAAGCATAGATTATTCCGCATGGACATTCCATAGATTTTTCGCGATTTCGAAGTTTCCTCCATAGTTGTTTTCTCCTGTTCCTCACTGTCTAAGCAGTATGAAACATTATAGAAAAACCCAACAACGTAGTATTATTCTTTGGTTAAACCTGATTTGACGCTCGTCAAAGTTGAGGCTGTCGCAGGAAGGTGACATAAGATGACCGTTCCGAATACCGATCGGAGTGTTATTTAATACGCCCATTGCGAAGCGCCATAAAACCTTTTGACCTTTGGAACTGTTCTGGAGTGGAGATACTATAGAGATTGAAAAGAGACTTTTTCAGTCTTAAAACTTGTGAAACAAATTGCAGAGATCTTACTGAAGATTTTTAATACGACTCCAATTTAATTTCAGTTAAACAAAAAACACGGTAGTGATTATAATGGGTGTTGGTTGGGTGCTATGGAATGGTCAGTTAATTATGTATTGAAGTTGACGTAAGTTTTGTCCTGAATTAAAGTGTCGGATAATTAATAGAAACGTGATATGACTAACATACAAAATTAATAACGTAAGTGAATCCGGAATTAAGACAAAACTGTTAGAACTAAACACAAAGAAAAAGCTTCCCATTGGAACTCAACAAAGGAATATTTTATAAAAGCCAGCTTTACGAACCGGGCAACTAGACATTAATAACCGCATGCGATGGAGTTTATTTTACTGTTTATCTTCTTCATCATCATCAACCGATTATGTCCCCACCAAGGGGCACGGGTCTCTTCCCTGAGAAAGGTATAGGCCATAATCTACCACGGGGACCAAGTTCGGATTGGTGGAGGCTTGTAAGACTAGTGGCTCGTCTTACTGTCAGAAGTTTTCAAGCCGCCCATGAGGCGTCTGATATGGCTTAACGACTGCCATTACATGACAGCCGGCACCAACGGTTTAACGTGCCTTGCAAAGCACAGAAGCGCTCAGAAAAAATGCCACCAAGCGGTAGTCATGGGACGGTCGGACCCATCCTGCACGTGACCGCGCCTGTTGTTGCTTAACTCAAGTGATTAATTCCAATCACTCGGTTAGACTAGGCCACGAGCGTTTAGCTTCTTACATTTATTTGATCTGAATTTTGACCGCATACGCAGATAAAAGTACCTACCCAAAACCGGCTTGCTTGCACGCAGCGACTACCTAATCAGAGTTGATGCGAAAGCGAAAGGATCGTGACAAGTGGCAAACCGTGATGTCTGCCTTCCCCTCTGGGATACAAGCGTAAGGTTATGTAATATAATGTTATGTATAATACGATGGCCTGCGGCAGGAAT
Organism: Yponomeuta sedellus; assembly: GCA_934045075.1. Lineage (NCBI taxonomy): Eukaryota > Metazoa > Arthropoda > Insecta > Lepidoptera > Yponomeutidae > Yponomeuta > Yponomeuta sedellus. Next base: position 18,333,847 of record OW203721.1, read on the forward strand.
CGAGTCCACAACCAGTGTGTAGGAAATCGCGCGAGTTCTTCTTTCACTGATCTGAGCACGAGTTATACGATCGAGGCAGTTAGTTGACAAACCTACCATTAGAATAGAATAGAATAGATTTATTTGTCTTCAAGCATTCCATTAGATAATGGAACCCTATAAGAAAAAGTAAAGAGACAATATACTCACGTAGTATATCAACAGCTTTACAGCCCATTTACAGCTAACTATGCAAAGACGTATTTCATAGAACTGCAATAAATGTTTTACTAAGACATTTCGATGTATATTGCAAAGTTGAATAACCCACAAAGTAACTAAGTAGACATACATGGCTACTTGGTTACGGTTATTCGAGCAATGTACCTCGAATTGTCACAATAAACTACGAACTGTAGTTTTATGAGGCTGCAGAGGCTGGGCCCAGGAAGTATATATTATCGACATGATTGTCGCGTCAAGCCAGCAACAGACACCAATGGAGCCATAAAATACACGTAATTAAGGACATATAATTATATAACTGCCTGCAATGATCGGTTGAACTGATTGAGTTTGTGTGAACAAGTTATAAAGCGCTCTACATCATTCGCCGCGTCTCGCATTCATTGACCTCTTGCCCCATTCAATGACACTCAGACATAAAGCAAACAAAATGTAAGACCTGAATCATGCACATAAATTGAAGACGTAACAACACTAAATAGAATTTTAACTAAACAACTTCGAACATTTCTAAAATTTCTCTTAGTTTTCAAAACAATTGTATAGGGTCTGGATTATTTCAAAATAATGTATCCCTTCGAGATCCCTCCACTCGCACTAGTTTGTGAAAACAAAATGAAAATCAATATGTATTAGAATGCTAAAACTTTTTATTTATTTTTTAATGATAAGTACGTTAAGCCGTTGGTGCCGGCTGTCATATAATGGCAGTCGTTAAGAGGCCTTATGGGCGGCTTGATAACTTCTGACAGTAAGGTTCGCCACTGCCTTACAATCCTCCACCAACCCGGACTTGGCCCCCGTGGTGGAGCCTAACCTTCCTGCGATGCAGGAAGAGACCCGTGCCCCAGCAGTGGGGACATACTAGGGTTGATAACGTAACTTGATACCGCCGTGCGTGCATTCAACGACAATTGTATGTTGATGAAGCGTAAGAGGTTTGTAAGAATCTTGGCAAGTGGCAAACCCTGGTTTTTGCCTACCCCTTTGGGAAACGGGCTTGTCTTTATGTTATGTAATGTGTGTCCTCTTTTATAATTTTAATCCACTATCAAACTCCGCAAACGTCATCCAATGTCGCAATTCAGATCCTTGTCTATCTGTACGCCAAGTTTTATGTAAATCCGTTCATCTGTTATTGCGAGATTGAGTAACAAACATACAAACATCGTCACAAAGTTTGACAGTTATAATATTATAGTAGGTGACCAACATTAATTACAATGTAACAGCCATTTACAGAACCTACAACCTAGAACTTATAGCTAAGAGAGTAGGACTTTTAATGGAGTCCGATAAAAACTGCCGATTTTGGCAACAATGCTTTTAGCACCAATTGACGCTAAACGTAAAACATCGGTGAAACTTAAATAACCGCCAAGAAGCCCTTAAAGCGGGTTACGAAATAACCCGCTTAAAGGGCTTTGGTGAAATCGGGCATTAGAGACTCTATCTAACTGCAGGCGGCCCGTAAAAGAACATCTAGGTAGATAAGCTAAGCTAATCTAAGCAGATACGTAGACTTTCAGAATCAGACTATTAGGGTTGGTAAAATAGAGAACCATTCATTGCAATTCATTAATAATTATTGTCAGCATCCAATAGGTATGTACGCTTACGAATATAAATGAATTGTTGTTTAGCTTCGAATTGTTTCTTCCGGACAAATTTAATAGTTTTAATGTAATATCGGCTACGTAACAGAGAAACTTAAGAACGTGGTAAACGTATAGGGATCTATGACTACGCTCGCGTGGTTCACAGATTGGTGTAGGTATAACCTACATCCACCCTGAAGGTCCATTTTTGAAATCGCATAATTACTTTTAGTGATTACCCCAACATTATGTACTGGCAAACTTTTATTCCTCCTTTTTAATTATATAAAAAATATATTGTATTATAGTAGCGTAGGGGGCCCTGTGACCAGGTGAAGCGACGGCATTCACAAAGCCGTGGACAGTGATTGGAAGAGGATATACTTTTAATGTGGTTTGAGGGTTCGGTATATAATAAAATTGCGGACATCCAACAGGCAAGAGGTAAGAACGCTCGTGGCCTAGTCGAACCGAGTGATTGGAATTAACTACTTGAGTAAGCCACCAACAGGCACGGTCAGATGCAGGATGGGTGACCGTCCCGTGTCTACAGCAACTGGGCATTTTTTCGAGCGTTTCCGTGCTTCGCCAGGCACGTTAAGCCGTTGGTGTCGGTTGTCATGTAATGGCAGTCGTTTAAACTATGCCAGAGGCCTAGAGGCTTGCTAACTTCTGACAGTAAGGCCCGTCACTGTCGCTACAATCCACCACCAACTCGGATTATGACTGGCATAATTTTTATTCAAAATTAATAATTTTATAAGTTTTATTTTTTGTTTCACTGTAGGCATTAATATGTGTATAGGGAAACAAAAGGATAGGATAGGACTTTAATCGATCTCCGCCAAAAACGGCCTTTTTAGCGGAAATCGGTTAAAGTCCTAGGATATTTATACTTTCTGTTTTTAAAAATAGTCATCACATATATTAAGATTAGGTATTGATGTTTACGTTTTGAAAAAAAAACGTATTATAAAACAAGTAATATTTTTTATTCCATTGGTGGCGCTAGTTACCGCCCCTAAGCGCCTTAAGAGCGCGTATCGAGAAAAAGTGATAGCCCACGGCGAAGTCCGTTACGTGAAGAGTAGTCCAGTACACTTCACTTTTATTTTTAAGATAGGAAATTTCCGAGCCCACGCAAGTACAGTGTTATGCAATGGTGCCCGAGCACCGTGCTTGCTGACCTCTTTCTGTCAGGTCATTATGCCATCAATATCATATCATGGAAGCTCCATGGCGTGCTTTTCGCTCAATAGAAAATTATTTAGATTTAATTATTACAAAAGTAAAAGTGATTAGGTACCTAAATGATACGTTTATATTTTCTGTATTAGCCTCTTTGTGAGGTTGGTGACCTAGCAAATGCTAAGCCACCAGTTACTTAATGGGAAATTTCATTTAATAGGTGCCTAAATACTACAGGTATTATTTATTAAACTCTATTCCTTAAGACACTCCAAGTGGAATTAAAATGTCTTTCCCTTGCTTAACATTATTTAAGCTGCAAGGCATAGCCCAGTTTGGTGACTGCCGGCCAT
>OW203721.1:21233898-21451398 GCA_934045075.1 Yponomeuta sedellus
AAAGAAAGAAAGAAAGAAAGAAAGAAAGAAAGAAAGAAAGAAAGAAAGAAAGAAAGAAAGAAAGAAAGAAAGAAAGAAAGAAAGAAAGAAAGAAAGAAAGAAAGAAAGAAAGAAAGAAAGAAAGAAAGAAAGAAAGAAAGAAGAAAGAAAGAAAGAAAGAAAGAAAGAAAGAAAGAAAGAAAGAAAGACAGTGACATACTGACTATTTCATACATTGAGACACCATAAAACAAAGTACTTAACAAAAAAATTACATACAATGGTCACGGTATGTCTCTGCTGCTGCAATAGGCAGCTGACTAAGCATACTGCTGAGGGTATTATTCCTCAGCACTGATTTTCAATCAGTGCTGTCCCATGAGGGTTCCACGCGCGGCACGTCATTATATTGTAATATTATTTAATACTTCAATATAAGTAAAAAATAAAAATGAACACATACACCGATAATAAAAAAATATTTTTGTTCGTACGTATTGTTTGTAAAAAATATTCTACACACGTTGCTGGGTGGTAGGGAATTAGTTAGAGCAAGGTGATTTTTTCTTGTATATACCTATAGATACCTATTTAGAGGCTAAAAATTTCACCCATGCCGGGATACGAACCCGCAACCTCTGGCTATCCGTGCCAGAGGTTGCGGGTTCGAATCCCGGCATGGGTGAAATTTTTAGCCTCTAAATAGGTTTTTAAATTTGTTCCTTAGCACGGGTTAGTGCATTAAAAATAAAAATAGTATATACCTATAGATATTGATATCAACCCTTTGTATGTACCCACTGCCGGTAACTTGTTAGCAATGTTCTGGCATTTTATAGTGTATAATTGCTATGTTAATTGCCTGCAAAGTAGTAAAAAGTCTTCTACAAAATGTTCTTTATGTTTGCAGAAACTATTTCGCGTCTGGAGTTGATTACAATAACATGGTTCTTTCCGATAAAATATTTCTCATTGGTTTTATATGGACAATAATCTTGATTTTGTCAACTGCTACTGATGCAAACCTTTTGAGGGTAAGTTAATAATACAATTTTCGTAAGTGACGTGTGCAATAATTTTGTTTACCAATGCTCGCAAGATTTATCATTTTTACGTTACTCAATTACATATTAAACCCAAGCTAAAAATTTGACTTTCAGCTTTTTAAATTTGCATTTCTATGGCGATTGATATCGACAATAGTGACGTTTCTTATTCTAATATTTTCCGAGCCACTTAATGCCAAAAAACAACTTAGTGAGATGTTAAACATATCACCACCGGTGTCTTATGTGAGTTAATATTAATACTTTTCATTTATTCGATGCAGCTTGGGGATCAGAACGTTACGATAAAAGTTTTATCCCATCATCGGCTAGCGTAATCCTTTTTATTTCAGTGGAATAAAACGTTTATCTTGACCTTCCTGTGCTCCTCAAGTAAAGGTATTCTAAGCGCCGGCTTCTTAACGTTCCCTAAGTCAATACCAAGGTATCGTTTTCTCTCGTTCTTTTTTTAAGAAAACAGAAGAGGCAAATTGATTCTTCCTGCTTACCAAGTACTTAATGAAATTCTCAATTCAGAATATAGTTAAATAAAAAACGAATTTAGTATTTTGCGAAATTAGATATCTACTTAATACGTAACTACTTGATAAAGTGCTAATGAAGTTTTAACAATGCAAAAGTCCTTTTTGGCGGGTTTTGACGCCATTAGTTTGTACGCTTTCGTTTAGATTATTAATTAAAGAGATAGCTGTCCAAATCGATGACCGACTCCTTTTTCCAAATATATATATATACAGTTTTATTACTTTTCTGTAAAGTAGATCTTTTTGACTTACGCACTAATGTATTTTATTAATATCTTTCCAGTTTCCATCAATAACATTGGTGTGTAAAATATTTAACATTGGATCTATCGGTGTCTACGATTTTGGAATGATGTCACCTCTGACCATGGTTGATAATGCAGTACTAGTGTTTGCAATAATTTACACGATATTATCATTTGCCACGTCCTTTATAATTAAATTCCTTTACTCGAATATTTTACGGTGTATTGTCAATGATTATGAGGAGTCAAAATCGTGGCATTATTTCGGGTTTTGTATACTGCCGCTCAGCACCGAGTTCGCTAACACACAAATATTCTACATGATGTACATCTATATAAATTTTGTCGTCAGCATATTGTCTTATCTGGTAAGAGCTCAGTGAAACAAAAATAATTTCTTATAAATAAGGGGCCAGAAAAAACGAGCCTCACCTTTTGAAGAGTGTATTGGTCCTATTAAATAACAAATATATTTACAACCTATTTATCACAGTTTTATCGAAGAGTGCTTCGTGGTAAGGATTTTTGTTTTAATTAAAAATAACATTTTCGGCGGAGGCTTTCGTTGGACTATCTTAACCGCGATTTAACCGTGATTTAACGACAAATTTGCCATCAGATTAAGCTAACACTTTCTGTTGTTAACAGAAAGCCGAGGAACGTATACAGTTGATTTTTTTGTGTGTATCTATAAATTTATAGCCAAACCAAGCCTTGTATAATTCCAACTGTTGTAATTTTGTGTCATCATTCGAAGAAAACATAATACAATTCTGGTAATAAAACGTCTTAAAACATTTGATTTAATAAAAAAAATAACCTCAATATATTTTAAAAAGGTGTTTTCTTTGAATTGAACAAATCATGGAACACCAAGGCAGTCCATTAATTAATATCAACTAATATCGAGTCTAAAATAATTTAAAAAAAACGAGCATAATAGACAAAGCCTCTTGCATTCGCCGATTTCCTTACAAATACGAGTATATTTCTTGGTTTATTTGACCAATAGATCCTAAATTAACTTTGAACTGTTAAGCTCCCTTAAGTTTTTGTTCGGAGTGTTCAAAATGCCGGGGATGGTATTATATACAAACTTTCAAATGTTACACACCGCCGGGTGTTGCTGCGAGACTGAGGTCGCATCGTTGTGCATAGAGAGCAGACAATTATGTACGATCAGAACATACACTAATGAAATGTATGGTGCCTTAAGGTATGTTTTCTCTGCAACGTCCAGATGCTCCTGAATTGTATTCGCTCATAAAGCAAATGGCACTTGGATGTCGACAAAAATTAACAAAGTCCAGGGGCGGGATCACCGAAAATCTGCAAGCGAAAAAGTTTCAAACGTAGTGTACTGCAAAACTCTAGCTGATAGTACATGAACAATATTCATAAAGTTATTCTGGGGTCCAATAAAAAGCAGGACCAAAAATCGCAACCTAGAACTATCTTTTTCTTCTTTTTAATCGGTCCCTCAATTCGAGGATCGTGACCATATACAATACTTCTTCATTTGCCTCGGTCATATGCGCAGTGGGATGCGTGCTGAATGGATCCCCCAGCTGCCTTCTGTTCTGCCTCTCGCTCATCTGCCCTCTAACTGGCCCAAAACGATTTTCTTCTCTAAGCTATGACGTCGTGACTGCATAAGATGCCCAAAAAATATGCCCTAGAACTATAACCTAGAACCTACCTTTATAATCATGTCTTATAGTATACAAAAACTTAGTTTTGTCAGAAATCTGAATATCCGATGTGCTCAGCTCAGCGATATAACATGGGCATACCCATGGTGGTCTATTGGTGGTTAAGTCTATTACCTCTACTTGAGGGACGTATGTATAGGGTCTAACAAAAATAGGTAACGATATTTTCGGAGGTAAAATCAACAAGTACGTTTCTCTTCTGTGATATTTTGTTTTAATCCCTATCACATACTATTTATTTCTGAAAGATAAACTTAGTCATCAATATTTTTTTATCTTGTACAGGCTACTCTCGGTATTTATTTTAAGAATGTGAGGTTAGAGTTGTTAATTTAAAATGTGCGTGTGACCATAAATGATTAATTGTTAGTGAAATTCTCAAATCAGAAACCTCGGGGTTTGCCTTAAAAACTTATAAATTATTTTAGTAAACCTTTTAATTATTTTTTTTTATTTTCCAGGCAATAGTGACACTGACAATGGCTAGAATGTTGCATAACGAATTCCGTTTCATTAAGAAAATATATATTGTAGGAATGTTGTGCGTAGCGAGTTATTTGCTGTCGATTCCATTATTTATAGTAAGTATTAAACGCTGAGCACAGAGATGCATTTGTCTTAAATATGTATAGATAATTCATTATTGTATGCACCCCAAGAATAACGTAAGGGAATGTCCTATGTACGTTTTAAAAACGATGTGTTTTTTTTAATTGAGATGAAGACTCTTAGCTTCATGTTTAGCAAGGTGTGGGAGTAGCTTTATAGGTAATCTTGCTAGCAGAAACAATAAAAGCCGGTCAATTCGCACTCCCGACTCATACACTACCCGCTTTCATTACTTTAATTCACGCCATAACTTTGTTTTTTTTTTTGTTTTGAGTACTGTTACTGTGTTGTATTCCTAGATGAAGAAATATATATCCAGACCGCTAGAATATGAGTGCCTGATCAAGTTCGTTTACAATACCTACAGGGAGAATCCGGCATGGCAGAGCATGGTCTCAGGCGGTGATATAGACTGGCTATGAAAAGCCTTATACGGCTTAAAGCGGTACAATATGAAACTAGAATAAAGCTTAAAGACATGGGACTAAGGCAAAGTCCCAATGAGCCTTCACAATTACAAATATAGAAAAATGAGTAAATAGGCTTAGTGAAATGGACACTCACGAAAGGTCCACCAGTTCAAAGTCGCTCAGCGAGCTATGGAGAGAGCTATGCTCGGAGTTTCTCTGAAGGATAGGATTCGTAACGAATGTATCCGACAGATAACCAAAGTTATCGACATAGCTCAGAGAATCAGCAAGCTGAAGTAAACGTGTCCTTGAGTGGAGACCGCGACTCAGCAAACGTAGTGTAGAACGCCCTCCGACTAGGTGGGATGACGACCTGCGAAAAACTGCAGTCAGATGCTGGATGCGGCAAGCTGAAGACAGGGCGCTATGGCGCTCATTAGGGGAGGGCTATGTCCAGCAGTGGGCTAGTATATCTTGACGACGACGACGAGGCTTAGTGACGCAGTATATTAAGCAGTCAAAGGAATCCGAGAACCATCTGACGTTGCAACTGCTAGGTTTGTATATTTTAGTTACTTCCATAGAGTATGTTTTTCGACATACTATTGTGGGATCGGGTAGCAGACATGGAGACCATCGTGTTCTTGTTGAAGAGAACAATCAGATTTATTTATAAGCTAGGTAAAATGAATTCGTTCAAAGATTTCCTTTTAGAAAACATCGTGAGTTTTTAGTCAGTTTACGTAGATACGAGAACGATGCATATCAGGAAAAATATCAGTAACTTTTTATCGGTAGGTAGCTTACAGTATAAATAATAGAGACAAAAAAGTTTCTTTTTAATTCTTCTACAAAATCATCCAGATTTTGAAATGGGCGCCTAAATTAGGCGCCCATTTCTTGCGTTCATTGAGTCACAGTTTCCGTGTTATTTTGATTTGATTAATTAATAACGGTATTTTGTTTCAGGTTCTTTCAATGGATGCATGGCTAGGCTTGATATTAGGCTCTCATCTGACTGAAATTTATCTGGGTGGATTGAAAGCTGCAGTGGTGTTCTGGGTGTATGGGATAAATAAGTTCTCTACGGACATACATTTTTGGCTTGGTTTCAAGCCAACAAAGTTCTGGACGATTTGCTGGGCTGTACTACCTATATTACTTTTTGTGAGTTTCGTTTTATTCGATCGATATCAACCCTTGTATGTCCCCACTGCTGGGGAAGATTAGGCCATACTCCACCACGGGGGCCAAGTCCGGGTTGGTAGAGGAGAGTAATACAGTAGCGAGCTTTACTGTCAGAAGTTATCAAGCCGCCCATAAGGCCTCTGATATGGCTGCCACGACACGACTGCCATTACATAACAGCCGGCACCAACCGGCTTAACGTGCCTTGCGAAGTACTTGGAAGCGCTCGGAAAAATGCTACTAGCGATAGTCACGGGACCGCGCCTGTTGTTGCTTAACTCAAGTGGTTGATTCCAATCAATTCGGTTCGACTAGGCCACGAGCGCCTAGTCGAACTTATTCCTTTCTTCTTAATTCGACCAAGGATTATTTGTTCTACCAAGGACTATTTAGGGGATTAGGTCAGGATACTTCTAAATAATGATGGGCGTACGTAAGCATTACCAAAACATGCATAGTACTATGATAGTAGAGTGCAGAAAGCGGCGCCGAGCATCCCCAGCACCCTATATTATCGGCCCTACGACAGTGTGCAAGTGCAACTCGTGTGTGTGGGTGTGGCGCATTCCGGTCGAATTCTTAATTTCTTAGTCAGTTTGGCGGCAACCGCCGTGTAGAGTGGACTAAGCGGAGTTTATCGCAGTTCTTTGCAGTGAATATAAAAATGAAAAAGTATGAACGTAGGAGATATTTTTTACAAATGACGGTAAATTCATGACTGAAGCTCAAATGGCACAATTACTTACATTTTTAAATTATTTTTTGTGTAAGCCTTTCAACAACAACAACAGTCAAGGCACTGACCAATCATTTCAGCAACTTTTTGCATCGTCTCATATTATCGGCCTGTCTGTAGACAAGTACTAGATAACAATGTAGTCTAACTTTTCCGTGTTGCTGATCCTGAATATCGAATCGAGTGTTATTACGATATTCTAACCGATAGATGCCGTGTCGTTAGGGTTAGTTAATTAGACCATGATTTTCCGCACTTAGCCTCATAGTTGGGCCATTGTACGTAGCAAGCGCTGAGGTATGTTAATACTTCAGACACTAGGGTTACCTCACAATGTTTTCTTTCACTGGTAGCGAGTGGTATTTTTACTATGAGTTCACAAATGTACATATTAGAAAATATAGTCATTGGTACTTTACGGGGGTTCGAACCCACGGCCTACCGATTGAGAAGGCGGGCGAGTGTCGTTAGGGTCATCGTTCAATCTGTCTGATTTGCGGTGCTCTAATTACTTTTTTCGGAGGGTCTTTACTCGCGACCTTAAGGCTGGGCGCATGTTGAAACGCAGGCGCAGCGCAGATTCTGTAAAGCATGGAACGTCATTGAGCTACGTACGCTGTGGCGCAGGCACGTGCGACGCAGACGTGTGTCTGTCCTGCTCTGCGTCTCGTTGTACTACCGGCACAGATTTCTGCGCGAAGCGTGTAAGTCAGGGCGTGTTTACTAATAGTTTTGTTGCAATGACAGAACATTTTATCTGTGTTGCGTCGCTTGCGTCTCAGCATGCGCCCAGCCTAATAGGTACACTTGGCGGAGCTTTTCCACTAAAGTTGGTAATTCAACAGAAAACTAAAGTATCAGAGACTTTAACTTATAGAAAATATTCATACCATGGTGTCCTGAAAGATCAGGTTAATGATGCATATGAAACCGGCAGCAAACCCCAGTCCATGCACTTTTGAGTGTTAATGTTATTTTTACCGTTTTTCAGACTTTCTTTATAAATGAATACTCTGAAATAATATCTAAAATGGATACCAATGATATCTCGTATTCAGCCTTTATATGGCAATCGTTTATTGCTATAGTAGTCGGACTTGTTCACGTACGAAGTGTGATAAAGTTTCTGATGAAAAATGTACGTATGATGTTAACTCTTAATTTTTTTTAGTCAAGAGTAGAATGAAACCTCGGACTTTTGACAGGGACAAAAGACAGTCGATCGATTTTTTCCATTATACTACATCCATATTCAACGCCTGGTGATTTTTTTATAGCTATATATAAAAAAAAAACAATACAAGTGAAATTAAATAAATCTACACGAAACCGTGATTATCATAAATAAGTAAATAAATCTAGATAAAACCAAATAAAAATTAAATTTACGTTCTGTAAATCTAGATCATGCTTGTATTTGTTTTTTTTGGTAGTGATAGTGTAGCTTTAGATAGATAATACTATATAGTGTTAAAACAACACACTCCATGTGATATACTGGTAGATATTTGAGTAGGGATAGTAAGGAACGTGTACCATTCTGGTGTGAAATATTCTTAAGATACTACCTGTATTTTTTTTATATATAGCAAATTTTAACACACACCGATTTTTTTAAATTATTGAAAAATTGCTCAGTGACTGAAACGACAAAAAATATGCTTACATAATAATCGTTAACTTCCGACGTCGAATGCTTCAAAGCTCTGCCAATTGTATACGGCAATAATTAGATATGTAAGCCGTTTCTATGTATTTTGTTTTCTGGTGTGTACAATAAAGAGTTCTTCTTGTCTTCTTCTTGTTCAGGCTATATTAGTCCACTGCTAGACATAGCCCTCCCCTAATGAGCGCAAGGTTGTGCCATCTAGGCGGGGTAATGCCCATAATCCCCACGCTGGGCATGCTGGTTGGGGATCGCAGTTTGCTGGAATTGTACTGCAGGAAGCGCTGCTGCAGAAGTAAAGAGTTCTAATCTAATATAATCTAACTTACTTGATTGGTTAACAGAATATTCGGGGTCTATTTCAATGTAACAAGACCTACGGGCCTTTAGAAAGAGATGACAAGAAAAGAAGACAAAATTTCAATGAAGCTGAACTTCATCGGAAATGCGTGCACCGATGTATCATGCTTGATGTGTGTAAATATTTTTGTTACCTACGGGTCTCTTTCTGTATCGCAGGAAGGTTAGGCTATACTCCACCACGGGGGTCAAGTTCGGGATGGTAAAGCAGTGGTGGGCGTTACTGTCAGAACAGAAGTTATCAAGCTGCCCATAAGACCTCTGACAAGGCTTGACGACAACCATTACATGACAGCCGGAAGCAACGGCTTAACGTGCCTTACGAAGTACGGAAGCACTCGGAAAAATGCAACTAGCGCTAGTCACAGAACGGTCACCAATCCCACACCTGACCGCGCCTGTTGTTGCTTGACTCAAGTGATTGATCCTAATCACTCGGTTCGACTAGGCTACCTACAGCACAGTGTATTTCAAGGTAGCCAAGATAGCCAGGATATAAATATTGTAATTTAATAACGCTCCACTACGTTTAAAACTGAGAATAATATTTTGCTACTGATGTGCCGTTCGCGGGAATTTCTGCAACGTTGGAAATATTGCCGCTGACTCTGTAATAAATCCAATATTTTTTTATTTTGACAGATTATCGCACCTGGAGTACATTCATGATTTTAGGATAGAAATATTTTGTTCGGACTGAGGCAGTATTCGAATGTTATGGTGAAAATATTAAGTGTAAAAAGCGGAAGTTGAAAAATCCAGATTTTTCATTGGTTTTTTTATGTAGTCTGTAGTAAGCCCACAGTCTTTCTCTCGGAAAGAGACTATCGGCTTGTTCACTACGCGTACCCACCGCGAATTAGTAATTTCGAGCCCTGGGGTTTTTGAACACCTTAGATACTCAGGTTTCCACACGACGTTTTTCTTCACAGTTAGCGAGTGATTTTTTGCTACTTTCACAATTCTACATAACTTAAAAAAAAGGACATGCCGGGATTTGAACCCACAACCTGCCAATTAGGAAGCCGGCGTGCTATAGCTCTACCAACACTATCAGGCTGGGCACATGTTGAGACGCAGGCGTCGCAGCACAGCGCAGCGCAGGGCAACGCAGACATGTGTCTGCCCTGCTCTGCGTTTGTTTGTAGTGCCGGCAGATTTCTGCGCGACGCGTGCACGGCGGGGCGTGTTTACTATCTTCATTTAAATTTATTTTTTCAGGATAAACTTGATTGCAATCATTTGCCATTTGCGCGTCCCGGTTCGTCGTCGCTGACAAGTATCTACGAGGCCCAACCAACATCATGGCCCCACACTAGTCAAGTAAACATTCGTATGCATTCGAAGAACGATTAAATATTTCTTTGTTGCGTTTTACAACAGTAAAGTTTTAAAAACCTATTTAGAGGCTAAAAGTTCCACCCATACCGGGACTCGAACCCGCGGTCTCTGGCTAACCGTGCCAGCGCTCTCCCAAATGAGTGGGCGACCACAGACATCAGTGAAATTTCGAACCTCTTTACAACACTCTCTGTATTACGTACAGGCAGAAACATCTGGCTGAAGTAATTTGCATCAGTTTTAGCCTCTAATAGGTTTTTCAAAATTTGTCCTAGCAAGGGTTAGTGCATTAAAAAGAATATAAACAGTAAAGTTGTCTTCATATTTAATTTAATTTCATAGATGGCTTTAACGTAAGTTATGTGACTACGATAAATGAGATTTTGCGGTCTCATTACCCACCTGATGGCAATAAAGTAATTGTACAATGTAATCCTAAAGTTCCATTGGATCTATTTTAAAACTGTTTTGTACACTTTTTGAAGCGAAAACTAGGTACTTTAGGTGCACTTTGCACTCTTTCTCATAGTGAATGAAACAAATTTCGGTAAATCAGGAGTCAAATTCAAAATAATAACGTTCTAATTGTTACATCATAGCCTTTATTTTTAGTTTTTATTAGCGCCCGAATGACCCGTAAATCAGGAGTCAAATTCAAAATAATAACTTTCTAATTGTTACATCATAGCCTTTATTTTTAGTTTTTCTTAGCGCCCGAATGACCCGTCACTACTAGGCGCTATGTATTGCCTATATTTGCTTTATGAACAAGTAATTGAAAACAATTTTCCTAATAGCTGTTTGTAAGTGATGTGTCTAAGGGCCAACAACTTACGATTTAAAAAAATATTTAACACAAATCATCAGTACACACCACATAGGGCCGGTTTCTCAATTGAAATTTTTGCTAAGTAAATTGTTAACTGTAGCGCTGTCTCTTCGATTGTATTAGAAAAGAGCGTGACAGAACGTCACACTTAAGTATTTATTTAGTGAAATTCTCAAGTCAGAAACTGACCCTATGTGTTGTATACTGATAGTTTGTGTTGAATATTTTTTAAAGTTCGTAAGGTTATTATCTTTATCACGAGAAACGATGAAAATATACAACACATTGACAATAAACTTAGATCACCATTTTCTTTGAAACATGTAGCAATGGATGAGCTGATCTAATAAATATCTATCCAGGGTAGGTATATATTTATCAGATCATCTAATTTTGCGCCTGAGCATTTTGCCACCGCAATTATGAGTGTAATAATTTTTGCTTGTTTAATTTTTTCAGGCACTGGAATTAAACTTACTGGGGTTAGTTCTCCCTCGACCCTTATATTTTTACTTGATTATTTTAGTTTCATATCGAGGAGAATGAAATATTTCAATTTGTTACCGCAGTTATCTAGCTATCGTCATCGGATAAAGCGATATTGGTTCATATCGGCATAGGTGCAGAGCATAAAAATAATAATTATTTAGTAGCCCTTGTAACAAGGTGCCGATATATCCACAAAACATCAGTCAATAGAATGATTGTACGTTGCAAAAGGTGTTGTAGTAGTTATTTTTTTTTTATCTCGTACAGATGGTGCTTCTAAATAAATATAAAAATGAGATATCTCGGGGAAACTTTTGGCAGCAACTAAATGTTCATAGTTTTTCGTTAAACTGTGACATTCGGATTTTATATAATTAAATCCCGGTAACACCTCATCAAGAGGTATTAGTGGTAAGGCGGCAGTGAGAGCTACGATTCTCCTTTCAGATTTATTGAAAGGAATATTGAACTTGTATTTCATGATAAGACTTACATTATTTAATTGCAACAAATAGATAATAATAGTTGCGAAAAAAATAATCATAGATAAATAACCATACGAGTACTTTGTCACATCATTATGGTGGTATGGTTTGAGACCCACCCTACCACCAGGGGTAGGGCTAGTGGTATGGTGGGTCCACAGTGTAAATTAGGGATGCAAATGCAATTTTTTTCTCGCTTCAGCATAGTGTTAGGTGATTTGGGTGTGATTAAATTGATCATTTAAAAAAATTGTGGGTGTAGAAAGATCATTAATTGATTTAGGGTTCCATTTGCGAAATGTTAAGCTTCAAAGATTTTTTTCCGGGTGCGGCGTCTCGCCCGACTCTTGTCTAAACGGTTGATTGAAGAAACGGTTATATATTAAACTGGTCTAATCACGATTATTAGGTAAAACGTAATTACAGTTGCCGTTGTCTCGGGGCGAGTACAGTCAATTATTGTGGGTAGTCACTTTTAGTTTTTCGCAGCTGGTCGACACACAACACTCACTACACCCGCGAACAGAGTGCTTAGTGCGAGTTTTTTAACTACTTGATCGCGTTAACGTAAACTCATATTTCTATGGCATCGAGGAAGCGCCACCTACCGACAAGTATGGAAATTAAAATTGCTGAGTGCGAGTTGTAATGGTTTACGTTGAGAAGTGAACACGTTTACCAGCCAAAACACGAATAAACGCGAGTGCGAATTGTACTGTGACAGCGTTTTGCCAGTTCGAACGGTTAACTTACTCATACTCACTACTCAATGCTCGATTAACGCGGTAGTAAAGTTATTCGATTTAATCTGACAAACTCGCACTAAACACTCAGGTCTGAGTGCTTAGTGCGAGTTTTTTAACTCCTCGATCGCGTTAACGTAAACTCATATTTCTATGGCATCGAGGAAGCGCCAACTAGCGACAAGTATGGAAATTAAAATTGCGGAGTGCGAGTTGTAATGGTTTACGTTGAGAAGTGAACACGTTTACCAGCCAAAACACGAATAAACGCGAGTGCGAGTTGTACTGTGACAGCGTTTTGCCAGTTCGAACGGTTAACTTACTAACTAACTTAATTTTGATCTGTCAAACTCGCACTAAGCACTCAGGTCTGAGTGCTTAGTGCGAGTTTGACAGATCCAATCGAATAACTTTGCTACCGCGTTAATCGAGCATTGAGTAGTGAGTATGAGCAAGTTAACCGTTCGAACTGGCAAAACGCTGTCACAGTACAACTCGCACTCGCGTTTATTCGTGTTTTGGCTGGTAAACGTGTTTACTTCTCAACGTAAACCATTACAACTCGCACTCAGCAATTTTAATTTCCATACTTGTCGCTAGGTGGCGCTTCCTCGATGCCATAGAAATATGAGTTTACGTTAACGCGATCGAGTAGTTAAAAAACTCGCACTAAGCACTCTGGTGACAAGGCGCGAGATTGGTATTTACTTAACTCTGGATCCCGCGTACTTAAAAGCTTGAAACCATCCTCTGTGTTGAAATTCTTGTGTGTTTGTAATTTCAATTGCAAAAATGTATAAATGTGTAAACGAGTATCACGAATAATTAAAAAACACTAATACTATAATTATAAACCATTACGGCTAAGTAGGCTTTACAAGATAACTAGTAATAGACGACCAACTTATAAAAGGAAAACTTCGTACAAAAACCCATTGAAAACTACATTGATAAAGTTGTTAGTTCTGTAAAGCGGATAGAATCCAGTCTTTCTACGGTAGCTGGTTTTTCTACTTCTTTTTGGTACGGACTCTCTCCGTACAAATTAAATTCTTATACCGAAAGTTGATTTAGTCAGGTTTTTTCAATTAATTTGACTCACACTGGACGACTTAGAAAATTACTTCTTAATTAAGGAAAATAAAGCATCCACTTATGTTTCAACTTAATATTTTTGGTGTTATCCAAAGACTTTTTGAGAAATTTTTCTAACATTTCTTTAGTGCTAATTTAAGGAAGAATAAATTAAGGTTTTTTCTCTGAAGCTTCATCATAATTATAATCAAACCGGTTGTTTTAAACATTTGGAATTGAGCAATGTTCGATTTATGGCTCTGAAAGGTGCCACTAATAAAATATTCATTGATATTATCAAATTCTTCCCACGGGTGTCGTAAAAGGTGACTAAGGAATACAAACCGGGGGGTGGGCAGCAGCGCCCCCCTGCAGTACAATTCCACCAAACTGCGATCCCCAACCCCGCATGCCCAGCGTGGGGATTATGGGCATTACCCCCCAATGATAGCACAACCTTACGCTCATTAGGGGAGGGCTATGTCCGGCACTGGACTAATAAAGCCTGAAGAAGAAGATACCCGAACATCATAGTGGTAGTTATCATATTCGGCAAGGACAAGTTCGGAGAACTGTGGTAGGATGATCACTCATAGATACTATTATAACACGGTTATACGAGTATGGACACTTTTAGAAGATTTTCCTTTTTGATACAGAGGCAACACAATCGTTTTTTCAATGCAGCTTGCACTTGTGAGCCTGAGGATGCCTCGTGTTAGAGGGGAAACGCGTCCCGTATTTTCTCACACAGGTATTATTGTCGGTGGTGGTGTGTTCGTATCTTGCTTCTGCTTGAGAAAGTGGGAGGGAGGGCGGTGCATTAACTAACCGCATCGAATCCCTGCATGGGTGGATTTTTTAGCCTCTAAATAGGTTTTTAAAATTGTCCTTAGCACGGGTTAGTGCATTAAAAAGAATATAATCATGTGGGTACAGCGATATTATTCCGATGTAAAACCTAACTGCAAAGTAGGTACTCGAGGCTGCAAGTGATGCAAATTACTTCAGCTAGAGGTCGCTGCCCGTACGTAATACAGAGAATATTGTAAAGAGGTTCGAAATTTTGCTGATGCCGGTGAATCGCCCATTAGCTCAGTTGGAAAGCGCGCTGGCACGGACAACCAGAGGTCGCGGGTTCGAATCCCGGCATGGGTGGAATTTTTAGCCTCTAAATAGGTTTTTAATAACCGCATGGTGCTTGTGGGATTTTCGGCGGAATTTAGCAAAATTATTTTCACATTTTAATGCCATGATAATATGTTACCGGCGATTCTGTGTTAATACTGTGATATCGAAGTCAATCTTGGGATGACAGTGGTAATCCTGTGATGGAGAAGATAATCCTGGGATTATGTTTTATCCTGATGTTGCTCCTTCTTTTCGCGGTAGTGTAAAGAATATTAAATAAAAGGTCGACGCCGTCATGCCATCAAACTGGAGTCTCGTTCAGATAAGAAATGTTGGTAAATTGCGCCTCTCGATGATCAAAACCTGGCTTTGTTTAACTTTCATAGTTTTAAACCTATGATGAACCCTAGTTAAAGTATGCACCGCCTAAACAACGCAGAACAAACGGTGGGAAACTCCTTCTGCTGTCGCTGGTCAGAAGGAAATCTATAAATAGAATTCTCGAATATTTTTTTTAGATATTTACACCGCTACATTTAAATTTGTAAGATATTTACATTTGTCAAAAATATGTATACGAATAAATATGTGTAGATGACGAAAATGAAATCTCACACGCTACGCGGAAATTTAAAGCAAAACGTGGATTTGGCTTAAAATACGCCGATTGACGGAAAACTTTCGTTTTGCGGAAAATGGACCGATGCACTTTTCCCTTCTCTAAGTATTAATTTTCTGCTGGCTATTTTATTATTACACTCGCGAAGTATTCACTGAGGACTTATCTTAAAGAACAGAATAGACGCGGGTCGTCTGCTAGGTCCAGTCAGAGGTTTGAAGATTGTTCAGGTGAACTACGACTAAAAACTGCGACTAGGGTATTTATACCCTACGGCATCCCTCGAATTTATCGGCTGTCGGTACCGAGCTATGCTCCACCTGTAAAACTGCAGTCATTAACAATTTTATGACTTGCAAAATAAATTTAAATTTAAGTCCTGAAGTGGATGAAACTGAAACTACGTTTAAGCCCATTTAGGTAGTCAAAATTTTTAGACATTCGCCGGCGAACTCGGCGTCTGGCGGATTAAAGGGCGAAGTAGAAAAAACGTCGTAAAATGCGGAATTCATGGCTGTTATTCAAATCCCCATAATAGAAAATGACAACTAATTTATCAGAAATATTACGGAATAACCAACAATTTTTATTTTTTTTAGAATCGCGAGACCCTGAGCTAAAGATAAATGTAAGGAGGGCTGTCTGGGAATGTTTCAAGAGGTATAGACTCAACTATTCTCGTCCTTACTACCCTATCTTAAGACTGGCGTTGCTTTGGTACATAAAGGGTTGATAGCGAGAAGGGCACTATTCCGTCAGCGACGAACTGCACAATGGGAGACAACATAATAGCACCGTGTATGCCACACCACTATTTGAAGTGTGTCCATCAATATCGCCATTGCCCGCTATGACACTCTATAGGCATTGTCCTAATTACTGACAAATGGTATGAAATTCTAGAGGTATTATATCCGTGAATAATAAATATGCTTCAAACACAAATTAGTAATATTCACTGATATCTTGTATTTTTACGAAAAATTGTAAGACTGTCAACCTTAAGAAACAGTGGTGGCCAAGTGGGTAGAACAATGCACTCTCAAGCGGGAGACCCAAGTTCGATACCCAGTGTGGACATGTGGACTTTGGTTAATTGAAATGAAATGAAAGGTTTTATTCAAAGTAGCGCAGATACTGCGGCTTAATGAACGTTACAAGTCAAACTAGGCGTCCATTTCAAAATCTAGATGATTTTGGAGAAAAAATGGACAAAAAAACTCCAAACTTAGTCTTTTCAAATTCCTTAATTAACAGAGTTTACACAAATTTCACAAAACTCATGAATTTCACATAGGTACTTGAATTCCAGACATCATTGTCATCTTAATAATCCTTAATATTATAGTAGCTCTTTTGGCACAAAGTGTACTTTACACATTTTTTTAACCGCGCCAAAGTTACGTACATTTGCGAACTTGTAGTCGCAATACCACACGCTTACGGTGAAGGAAAACATCGTGAGGAACCCCGCGGCTTAGTTTGCTCCGCACGTATTGACTAGTCTTTTCTGTGGGCTAGGCCGACTAAGTTGTCAGGAAAGTATAGCTGCTGGGCAAGCCTACACCATCTAAAACAATGTCCCAGGTACTGCAGCGTCCGAGTGGTCCCTTTACACAACTGGTGTGAGTGAAGATACCACTGGACGCACGCACTGATACGCACAAGAATGTTTAAAATTTATGAATAAAAAAATATGACAATTTGGTACCTACTATATATTGGCCTTTTTGCATCTACTTAATGAGATAATTTATACAGCGTCCAGTGGTATCTTCACTCACACTAGATGGGTGAAGGGACCACTCCAACGCTGTAGTGCCTGGGACATGGTTTTATAGATGGTGTAGGTTTGCCCAGCACCTATAACATCCCGCAGCTTAGTCGGCCTAGCCCACAGGAAAGACTAGTCAATACGTGCGGAGCCAACCAAGCCGCGATTGCAATTTGAGCAATTTGGTACTGTGTAAATAAATATACCTTACGTTTGCAGGGATTTGGGTTCTTTTAGTTTGGTTTTTTTCGATCGTGTGAAGGTAACGTTGAACGAAATTACTATTCTTTGCGCGAAATATTAACTAAACAAACACAGATCAAAATGTTAGGTCCAGGCTTTCCGAATTAGCAACGTTCTCGGAAATCAAAAAATTAAATAATTTTTTTTTATAAGACAGTTCAATCAGGCTACTCCAAGCTTTAAAATAATTAACTGTGAATTTACTAACTTTACGAGAAAGCTGTGTGTCCATTTTAAAATTTTGATAATTTTGGAGAAGAAATGAACATAAAAACTCCAAACTTAAGACTTTTCAAATACATGACCGTATTTGAAAAGTCTTAAGTTTGCAGTTTTTTTATTTAACAGTTTACATATTATTAAAAAAATTGAACTCGTAAATTTAACCGGCGTTAATTTGAGGTATCTTTGTTATCTACATAATCCTTACTGTTGGCCTTTTGGCACAAAGTAACTTTTACACATTTATTGAACGAAAGTTTATTATAGAATTATTATAGAATTGCTCATTGCGGTGTGCAATGGGATCTTAGTGTAGAGTCGTATACAATACCTAGAGCGAATGTTTTAAACTCTGCCAGTCTGAAGTTGGGAACGAAACTTTATGTTTATTTCTAGTATTTACAATTTACGTAGTGTTGGCTGGTCGAACCCAGTGATTGGAATAAATCACCTAAGTTAAACAACAACAGGCGCGGTCAGGTGCAGGATGGGTGACCGTCCTGTGTCTACCGCTAGTGGCATTTTTCCGAGCGCTTTTGTGCTTTGCAAGCCACGTTAAGCCGTTGATGCCGGCTGTCATGTAATGGCAGTCGTTAAGCCATGTCAGAGGCCTTATGGGCTTGATAACTTCTGACAGTAAGGCCCGCCACTGTCTAATAATCCTCCGCCAACCCGGACTCGGCCCCCGTGGTGGAGTATGGCCAAACCTTCTTGCGATGCAGGAAGAGACCCGTGCCCCAGCAGTGGGGACATACAAGGGGTGAATTCGTAGTGTTGGCTACCGACAGTTTTACATTTACTGATTTTTTTTTAACGTCGGTACATTTTCTCCGAGACAAAGTGACTAGCATCGGTCGGGATGAAAGTTTCAATAATTTACGTAACGAATCCGTACTGCCTAGCGCATAAATAAATCTGATCGCTCTGTTCTGCACGACAAAGTAGGTCTCAATGTCTGCTGCTTAACCCGCAGTATTATACCATACGACATCTGGATGATAGTTTCATTAGTATCCCCACTGCCTGGCTTATAAAGGAATCCGACAGCTCTTTTCTGCAAGACGAAGATGGTCTCAATGTTTACTGCCCGACCTCACAGAGTATGCCATAGGGCGTAATACGTGGGACACTCAGAAAGTTTTGAGAAACTAAAAAACTAACTTCTATGAAAAACATATTTTTATTAAATCTTTTCAAAAAACTCTCCACCAGCCTCTATACAAAGTTTCATGCGTCTGAACCAATTTTCAAAATATTTTATCCAGTCCTCCGCAGACACTTCTTCCACGGCCTTCTCAAACGCTGCTAGCGCGTCTTCCGACGATGAAAACTGTGTCCCTTTGAGCTGATTTTTAATTTTAGGTAATAAAAAGAAGTCACACGGAGCTAAATCAGGACTGTAAGGAGGGTGTCCCAAGACTCTGACCGGTGTGGAGTCCAGGAAGTCCCTCGTTTTGATCGCGCGGGCGCGTTGTCATGGTGAAGAAGGACCCCGCGGAGCCCGGTGTTCGGTCGCTTGTTGCTCAATTCAGAAAAAACTTCTGGCAGGCATTTTGTGCTATACCATTCAGCGTTGATGCTGCTTTGGTCTCGAAGTGGAATGGAAATTAGGTACCCCGTCAAAGTGAAGAAACTAGCGATCAAAATTTTTCCTGCGCTCCTCGATCGCTTCACTTTCGTAGCCGTTGGTTCATTTTGAAAAACAGTCGACTGACGCTATGTTTCCGGATCCTATTGATAAATCCAGGATTCGTCACCTGTCACAATGTCGTAAACGCGCCGTGACGAGCCAATCGTCACGGCACCAATCCACACGGACCTGCTTCTGAGCTTCGACGAGATTGTGCGGCACCCAGCGGGAAACTATTCTCCTTACTCGAAGGTGCTCGTGCAAAATCTTGTGAACACTTCCTGAACCAATCTGCAGTGTATGCTGAATCTCTTCGTACGTAATTCGTCTGTTTTCTTGATTTTTTTTTTACTGCCAGCACACTTTCTTCGGTGACAGCCGTCGTAGGACGACCACTCCTTTGTTCATCCCCCAAAGTAAGACGACCGCTTTTGAACTCGCTATACCAGCGGTAGATGGTTGCTTTTGAAGGTCTTTCATCCATAAAAGCAATTTGAACTCGAACAAATGACTCATCAGGTTTTAAGCCACATTTGAAATCGTAAAAAATCATAGCACGAAAATGTTCTCGATGCAGATCATTTTTAATGAGACAAGAAAAATTTAATTGGCTCTCAAAAAAATGCGGAGGGAAATTTGAAAATCGAACAGTAGTATTTTTACTTTTAAATAATCGACGTTTTCAAAACAATTACAAGTGGCCAGTGTCTTATACATAAAAACTTTTTTTCGAAAAACTTTCTGAGTGGCCCGGTACTATAGAAGTAGCATCACACAAACGCCATTGTCCTCTGAACAATGGCTATAGTTGGCCGCCACTAGCCACGCGCTCGTGAAAAGCCAATTGAGCTCTGGAAAATACATGAGTCCAAGTTTCAGCGGAGCCGAAAGTTCAGCCGTATTTGGAAGGAAACCCTATGTACAGTAGCACACTAATTCCCAACTTCGGAATTGAGAATTTCGCTAAGTAAATAGTTAACACGTTGGCGCGCAGTACTGCCTCGTTTTTTCATTGCGCCGTGACACTACTTTTTCCCATACATTGCCTATATTATTGTATGCACGGACGACGCTCACAGGCGTAGCGTGCGTGCGGGGTAGCACACAAAAATGTCAATGTGTGCGTAGGCGCATTAGATATGATCGAAAATTTTGACCCTTGGTTATGCCAGTACAGTGATGAAATTTGCTTGAGCTGTGACAGTACTTTTTACCTTGCCTTTTAACTGTATGGGAAAATGTACGCTTCACGGCGTACTGGCATAAAAATGGATTAAATATGAACACGCACAGGCGTACTGTCATTTTCTTCACTTCCGTTTCTACGCCTATTGGCGTACCGCCCGCCAAAGTGTTAACTGTAGTGCTGCCTTTTTGAATTTCTTAGAAAAGAGCGTGACAGAACGTGAAATTCTCAATTCAGAATTCGACCCATATTCTACGTTCGGCGGACAGCGCACATAAGCCGAATTGTCATTAAATTGAAACATTGTATAACTTTTATAAATAATAATAAACTGGAAAGACTTGTGGTGTGGTTTTATTTGTAGATTTAGAATAATATTTTAATAAAACAGAAAACTGGATAAAAACCGATAAACGGAGAAGCAGGTAAAAAAGTCAGATCTGGTCAAAGGGTAAAGTAGTGGTGATGAAAAATGAGCGAAATCGAAGAATGTGTGACATACATAATTTAAATATTTGTAAATGATAGATAGAAAACAAATAAAAATGGTGTGAAGAGGTTTGTACCGTTAAAAAATTATTCTCTCATAATACCATCAGTTAGAATAGCGGTTCCTTAAATTTTTGTAAAACACATAGGTATATTTGAATCTGTATCCATTTTCCGGTACACAATAAAAAATATTCTCATCTTATCTTATGTTATATATCTTCTTATAATATAAAAATGAATCGCTGAATGTGTTGGTAGGCGCAAATCTCGAGATCAGCTGAACCGATTTCGCAAATTCTTTTTTTAGAATATTCCTTGAAGTACGAGGATGGTTCTTACGGAGAGAAAAATAAAAAAAAATAAAGAATCGACTGTTAGGCGGTACGAAGTTGGCTGGGTCAGCTAGTATGTTATATATAGTCGCGTTTCATTATTAGGTTAAGCGTAATTACCGTAAACGTAATTGACTTTGTAAAAGCATGGCCAGTTATTAACAAACATGTATGTTCATGTCATGGTTTCATGATCACTTTCCGTTGATGTACAATAAAGATAATAAAAATGTTATGGAGTAATTTTATAATAATTTTTTTCCACATACTCAGTGTGCTTTAGATTTAATGTGTTGTAGTAGTCCGTCAACCCTAGAATACTCTATCTAGTACGATCTCCGATCATGGCGTTCGCTAGCGTAAAAGTCTTAACATTGATAATAGCTATTCTTAGAACCGCAGCCTTGAACTTGCGGCCAAGAAACTAGGATTTTCTTGTATAAACAACGGCTACCTTGGCAATAATGAATTTCCATCCTCGGTTTTAGGCTAGGTTCTAAAAATTTTGTTTATGAAAACTAGTACCTATTCGCAATTTCTTGCGATACAGGTAACTAAGAGTTTTGTGGAAAGCGAAAAGAAATTGTAGAGAGAAATTGACTTTAACAGTCAAAATAGATTAATGAGACTATTAAGTACTTACTACAATACTTAAGCAGTAAAATGTTTTTTTAATTAGATGACTTTCAGCATTAATTTTTAAATATTTTCCTAACATTTTGAGAAGCGAAAGTTGTGGTCTCTAATTTAGCCACCTATCTGAAACCAACGTTATCAACATATCCGTAGGCATATTTTGCGATAGTTGTTAGTAATCGCCTCTCTAGAAATGAAATTGAATGTATCGAGGTGTAAATAAAACATGAGCCCCGACGGAAAGCCGAGGCATCCCGGCGTCGAGATAGAACGTTTAGACTGTTTGTCGCTCGATAAGGCTACGAGTGAGGCTCTGAGCGTTGTCGTAGCGAGCGGAAGGAGACGGCCGGGCCGCGGCGGTCGATAGGCGGCGGGCGCAAGCGCGAGCTGTTAGTAGCGGCTCGTCTCGTAGCCGTAGATCGCTTCAGTTCGCCGACGGACTGGTGCGTGGAGGCCGAGAGCTACGGAGTTGGCTCGAGCCGCCCGCGAACGCGCGAACTATGCAGCGCGCTCGGCGCGGCGTGCCCAGCGCTGCCTTCATCTTGGCGCTGGCGTTGGCCACGCTGCCGCACGCCGACCACGCCGCGTGAGTAGCGCCCGCCGGCGAGCTTTCTCATATTCATCACCATTGAAATCCTAATTCATCATCATCATTAAAAACCTAATGCATCACCCGAGATGAACAAAGTGTCCTTCTTAAACGGATTACATGTGAAGATCACCCGGCACTGAAGCCCTATCTTGCATTTGTTTATTCGACTTATTACCTAATAGCTACCTAGGCTACATGTAGAGATTTATGTAAATAGGATTCTCAGGCGGTTTTAAGGCTTCATCATTATCTGCGCTACATTCATTTGCAGACTCACATAGCTTTAGCAGCAATTTTCCAATGTAACGGCGAAGCTCGGGCGTAGGTAAACGAAATCGAATAATTTCGGATACCGTAAAATCTCGTGGCATATAATCAAGCGCAAGCTATTATTCATCGGCCTATGTAGCCCTATGTCAGTAATATGATTTGATTCGCGATATCCTTAGTATAAAGGGTTTTTTTTGGTAAACGTTTGCGCAACTCAAGAGGAAGAAAAAAAAATTGGTTCCGAGTTCGAGTAACCATTTCGCTTGTCATCGATGCTTATGTCAAATTAAAGTTACATTTACAGATTTCGCATTAAAGATTACCATTTAACAGCTAACAGTTTTTTATGCGGTTCGCTAAATCGGGTCGCCACTGCGCAAGTGGCGTCTCAAGTAGCAATCGTCCTGTCAAAAACGGTTCGAGACAAAATATCAGTTGACGCGGCGTTGAGTACAGTCAATTGAGACAGTTACAGCTCTTTTTTTATATAAAATATTAGAAATTACTGTATTTTTTATTTCATATATAAAATTTATTTTTTATATAGATACACACTTTATTCTCTGAACCGTCATTTACAATGACGATAAATAAAGAAAATGTCTAAAATTTTAAATGTTAACTTAAAGTAAAATCGTGAAGAATATGAAATGTTTCAAAAGAGGCTACGGAACATGTGATGCGGGAAGAGGCAATGAACGAGACAGTCTTATTTCTAAGCCATGGCCTTGAATACGCCAGCCGGGAATTGACGGTGGTGAACTAAGATCAACAATCCGGCTTGAAGGACCATAAAAAGGAACTCTGGATGGAATTTGCTGATGAAGTTTAGAAAGTGAAACGTATAATATAAATTTGTTGAAATGCTCGCGGAAACTCGACAAACCGGCTTATCATGGTCCTTCGACCATGATAAGAAACTCTGGATAGAATCTGCTGACGAAGTGTAGGAAGTCAAACGCGAAATATGAATTTGTTGAAATACTCGCGGGAAGTTTATATAAACGGATGTCTTGTAAAACTTCACTTCAAAATAAATTATTAATATTGAGTTATTCGAATAATCTGTCCGAAACACGGCTGTATTTGACACTGACACCAAAGAACAAAAATACTATGAATGTCTTTGAATAAACACACTGTGCCGAAAACGAGACAGCAGTGACAGTTGAAATCTATTCATAAATCAAATGAAATGAATAAGGTATTTATTCAAAATAACTCAAAAGCTGCGGCTCAGCTATCGTTACAAGTTATAATAAGTGTCTATTTCAAAAGATCATCTCTCTCTTTCTCTCATACCACCGAGTGCGAAAAACTTAAAACGATTATTTTAACATTATGTAGGTGTACCGACCTCCACACTAGGCGTTGCCTGTCCCGAGGGGGATGAAAATACTAATTTATCATTTTAATACGGCTTCAGAAAATGATTTCGTCAGTAACAGTTAAATTTTATAACAATGAGCTAAATGAAAATAAGCAAAAAGCAAGGAAACAATCTATGAGGGCAAATGTCAAAATTTGTGAAGATTTAGGATGGATGCTGAACGGTTTGACATAAAACTTGGTGTACAGATAGACAAAGATCTCCATTGAAACATATGATGACGTTTGCGGGGTTAGCTAATACATATTTAAATATATTTGAAAATGGAGGGGAGGCGCAAATTGTAATTGTCATGTTGGCGAGAATCACTTCGCATTTTGTGAAAATAATATCGACAGTTCAATATATTTTGGGCATTCAATTAGTTGGCCCACCGTTTATAAAGATTACATGTGTGTGCGTGTTACATAATAAACAGAGTGCTTAGTAGGTAAACGCTTAACTCCATTAACTTCCTTTATGCTAGCACCGCGAAACTTTAACTTTACTAATAGAGAGAGAAAACCTGAACATCGTACGAAAAATAAGATTGAGAATGAAGTACAATTGTCGTTATAATGAAACCTTTTCTATTTCTGACAGCACTATTTTGAGTGACGGTTTGTACGGAAATGAAATCATTACTAACATAAAACAAATTAAACTGACTGCATTTTGTAACGGCTTAATTTTATGCAACAATTTCGTGTAGGTTTTCAAATATTTCTTCCATCATTGAAGTGAACCACTCCTACTTTTTTTTCTCAATTAATTAGTGGTCACCTTAAAGGATTAGAAGCTTTAAGTAGCAATACTAAACCCCAGTTTCTTGTACACTAACAATCTACTGGTAATCTACTGTTATCGGTACTGTCAAATATATTTATCGCATACTCTAAAAGCAAACCTCTTGAGGAAACCTGACTGTATGCGGTGTTAATTACAGCATTTAAATTCGCTCGGAGCCGCGGTAAACGCATCCTTTCTCTAGGCTACAAAATTCTGATGCTTCATTTAGGTATTTAAAAACAGTTTTTCCAGGGAAAACCCTTGTGCGTGACAACCCTAGGTATGTGCAAAAATTACAAATGTCAATTAACATCAAAATTGTACCATCATAGAAATACGTTGCCAAACATCAACAAAATTTGTAATTATGAACGGTACATTAGTGTACATCTGTTTCTGTTATTGTCAGAATCATAGGTAACAAAAAAAGAAACGAGTATATAGGGATACTTAGCTACGTCGACCAGATGTTTCTACGATTTTTTTTCAATTCACTCGTGAACAAAGCTTTCGTAGAAATCAGCCGGATATAGAAAAAGCGATTCGTTGTCAACTCTCTGAAAAAATTAAAGGTCAACCTGTACAATCGAGTAATTTAGTTCGGAGGGACACTGCAAACTTTTTTGCTGAAATTAAACAAGTTTGTATTGTTAAACTGTGAACCCAGTAAATGGTTAAAAAATTAGTTACATTTATTTTGTTGGTAACTTGTACCCTATTGAATGAAAATAATTTATTAGCATACTTTAGCAAGCCATGTCCGAGGCCTCATGGGCGGCTGGATAACTTCTAATAGGAGGGCCCGCCACTGTCTAACAATCCTCCACCAACCCGGACTTGGCCCCCGTGGTGGAGTATGGCCTAACCATCCCTTGATTCTGGAAGAGACCCGTGCCCCAGCAGTGAGGACATACAAAGGGTCGATACCAATACTTTAGTTATATGCCTGCACCCTGGCACCTAAACTAGGATACCCTGGGTTAAGTCTTGAGCAACGTAGCGCTGTAGGCTGTAGCGTGACAGCAGCGTAGGAAAATACTGGAAATAGCACTAACTAATATCTCTATATTTTTATGTCATAATTTCCGTGACACCGAAAGATAAAACTGAAAGTCACAGTAGCAGAATTCAAGAAAACTTATGGGCAATAACTTGTAACATGCCAGACCTACAACAACCTGTGCTATGGGGAGAGGCACTTTCGTGTTTAGGTTAGAAATGTAGTAGGTATGTTCAATAATATGTACAAATATTTCAACTATACTTACAGAATAAGTTCTATATAAATAAAGTCTAGACTACTGTCGTTGGGGAGAGTTCCCAGGACGCTGCCAGCATTCCCGCTTTGAATGGTTAATGCGCTGACCGTCGCCCGATGAGTCGATGAGGCGCGTCGATTTTTCTTGAAGTTTACGTGCCTCGAGCCCCACGGTTATAGAAGAAATTAACTTTTAAAATTGCAGCTTTAAATAGAATACTTAGGTAATAATAATAATATTGGCCTTTTTGCATCTACTTAAAGAGATGATTTATACAGCGTCCAGTGGTATCTTCACTCAAACTAGATGGGTGACGGGACCACTCCGACGCTGTAGTGCCTGGGACATGGTTTTATAGATGGTGTAGGCTTGCCCAGCACCTATACCATCCTGACAGCTTAGCCGGCCTAGCCCACAGGAAAGACTAGTCAATACGTGCGGAGCCAACCAAGCCGCGGGTTTCCTCACGCTGTTTTCCTTCACAGTTAGCGTGTGGTATTGCGACTACAAATTCGCAAATGTACGTAACTTTGAAATTAAACAAAGTCATTGGTACATGCCCGCACTCGGGATCGAACCTGGGGCTCTCGCTTGCCAGTCCATGGTTCTACCCACTGAGCTACCACCGCTTCACAAATAGAATAGGTAGGTTGTTTATAATAATATGCTTAATAATATGTTTAATATGCCGGCTAAAGGCACCCTGCCGATAGCCTGCCTCTATGGGCCGGCGATTAGTATTAGCTCGGCTGGGGAGCAACGGTCACCAGACGGGCTCACGGGCTCGCTCCGCCATGCTGCTATCGCTGTATTGTAATGAGGCAGCAAGCGAATAGGGATGTAGTGGTGACCAGCACGACAAACTTAAGCTTTTGAGATATTGTTTGAATTAGTGTTTTGGTTCTTTTTTCATAGGAAATAGTGTCTTTTTACATAAGATGTCGTCGTCAGGCTATACTGGTCCACTGCTGGACATAGCCCTCCCCTAAAGAGCGCCACGTTGTGCTATCAAAGGGGGTAATGCCCATAATCCCCACGCTGGGCATGCGGGTTGGGGATAGCAGTTCGGTGCTATTGTACTGCGGGGTGCGCTGCTGCCAACCCCCCGGTTTGTGTCCCTTAGGTGCCTTTTACAACACCCTCGGGAAGAATTGGGTTGGTGCTATTCTCTAGACCGACACCACACAGCTTGTTACATAGACTGTGTTTTTATTATACGACTTACGAACGTTGATGAAGCGAAGGTGATCTGTCAGGATCGTGACAAGTGGCAGTCCCTAGTCTCTGCCTACCCCACTGGGATGCAGGAGCGAGGTTATGTATGCGTGTGTTTTTATTTTTTTAGGAACACAGCAAGGACGTTAACATGACAAGTCTTATAATTAATGTAACCAATAAATATATATATTTTTTGGTGTACTCGTGTATAGGGCGATTCGGGTTTATAGGCAGGCAACCAATGTGATGAGTCGACGAACTTGTCAAAGGACTGAATTTGTATTGCCCAGTTCCGAAATGAATGGCGTGCATTAGAAGAGACCTACACCTAGCAATTGGTGGCTATGGTTGAAGAAAAAGTGTTTATAGAGTGCTTAAAGTGAATAAGGTAGAGGGTGTAATCACGGTATTGGGGAGGTGGTCACTCTCAAGTAATACAAAGTTTTAACAAGCTTGTTATTTTGTAGTGATAACAATGTAACAACCATTTTAATTTCGATTCTTTTTTTTAACTATAATAGGGGGTTAAACATTAATTCAGTCTAGTCGTACTTTTTTGAGCGTAGACACATGTAAATGTTTATTTTAATAAGAATAATATTGACTAAAGAGCAAGACTTTTTTCTACCCTAACCCTAACTTTTCCAATGACAAGATTTGTAGTCATTTACTTCTTACGCTTATGTTGAATTGTTGTAGTTTACAATCCAAACTGTGTTTGACTTAATAGTACCTAGGTACCTAATAATGCTTTGACATTATTTTCGGAAGATACAGCGTATTGTTTCTATGCATATACCACAAAGTTAGTGGAACATTGGAGAGATTTTAGTAGCCTTTTTGACATCGTATTGATTTTTGCCACACACGTAAAATGTTTCAAACTATGCTATAAATGCAAATGCTTTTTGCGGAAAAGCATTGTTTTTAAACGTAATAAATTCGTCTCCAACTCGCTTTGAAGCAAGTTTGTCAACGCAACCACGTGACATAATTTAAGTGGAAAATCACTATCGCATTCATATTTAGTAGACGGGTGACAAACAAGACTGCATTTTGCGCTAAATATTTTGGCCTAAATAAAATTCCTCTTGAGGATATGATTTAATTTACCTAAAAATGTCCTACTATAATATGACTTAAAAATGTCGCATGTATGCCGTTAAACTGTGATACAGTTTGGCAGAAGGGCATGATATAATTTCTCACTGTACTTAAAAAAAATGCAAACATAAGTAATAAGACTTTTCTGTGGCATAATTTTCAACGAAGGCATGAATAGTATAAATCTGCTTAAAGCAACTTCCATCTATTAGGCATATGAAACTCGCAAATTGCAATATTTTTCTTCCTACTTCTCTACTACTCCTTTTCTTGGTTCTGCCCATGCGCAACTTCACGAGCTAGGAACCGCTATCCTTCAACTCCTCATAGCAAAAATATCATCTGCATAAACACTTAACAGGGACAATTTAAATGCATCTGCTGCATTCAGTCTGTGCGTTAGAATTTAGACCCATGCGCAACTAAAATGTAACGAAACCTGGTCGAAGTGAATTCGAAATATTAATTTCGGTAGGCAGGCAATTTTTTTTATTCAATTCGGCAGTGTTCCATCCAAATTTGATCGCGCGCAGATCACACCGCAAAACAGCATTTATGATGATTGCGTTATGTTACATGTTACTAGCCGAATTTTTATTTAACGATTTCAAATATCTGATCGAAATTCCCGTATGACCTCAAATTTTGAAAATATGACAGTGGCTGATTTACATTTATACACAACACTTATTATGGTAATCTTGTTTTATTAAGGTCTTGAATTTATATAAACTTTCTTTTGTAGGACTTCTTTGGAGACTCCAACTTCTCCAAGGAAATAAGGAAAAAAAAAACAATCTAACTGTACAATCTTTACTGCTACAATAAGGAATATAATAATAAGGCTCCGCCAATAGTCAGCCATTAAGTATGCATTCCTGTCTCATTGAAAGAGTTGCTACAACGTAAAAAGATCCTGATTGAATTGCTCGCCCCGTTCTTTAATGATAAATATCTCCAAAATTAGTGCCTAGGTGGCTGTGACGAATATGTCATTTAACGATCATGTTCACTTTACATTTAGAGTGTCTCATTAATTGTATAACGTGTCGAGACTTGTCGGAACTTTTTTCTTTTCCGAAAACAAAATTGTTTTTCTCATTACTATGCTTCTTTCTATTATCCCAGAAGCCAACATTTCTGAAGCTGGTTGTCACCCAGAGAGGTCTCCATCCTCTTTACCTTCCTCATCACACAATTGCTCCCTTACTAAGGAAGTAGAGAGTGATGCTGTATCAGGCACAAATACATTTTTGGGCTTGTCTTTCAATTGCAATTGCTCGATTTAATGATGATGGCGTATATGTCGTCTAAAAGTCCTACCAACTTTATCGAGGAGAACATACGTGCTTGGTAGTCCAGCCTTATTCTGTACTTGCATGCTCTGCCTTTTAGCTTCGTCTGAATATTTACTATTTATTCGTTCCGTTGCCTTATTCTGTACTTGCATGCTCTGCCTTTTAGCTTCGTCTGAATATTTACTATTTATTCGTTCCGTTGCCTTATTCTGTACTTGCATGCTCTGCCTTTTAGCTTCGTCTGAATATTTACTATTTATTCGTTCCGTTGCCTTATTCTGTACTTGCATGCTCTGCCTTTTAGCTTCGTCTGAATATTTACTATTTATTCGTTCCGTTCCTATGTCCGTGCCAACACAACACTCTGCTACATGTTCCCTTTTTAAATATGGATTTAAACTTAGTCTAAATTCTTTATTTGAAATGGGAGGGTGTATAGTGCGTTCACATTAACTTGACACGTGAGAGAATTGGTAGCACTGAGATGTTTACTGTTACCATGTTAAATAAGAAATCATTCCCATTACTTGGGGAAAATAAAAGGATTGAGGGCGTTTTACCATCTTCCGATTAGGTCCAAAAGCTAATTCACATGTTATGTCCTTGTTACCAATTCTCTCACGCGTCAAGTTAATGTGAACGCACTGTAGCATATTGTTTGGTAGTCACTAACCTAGTTTAAGGTGGGTAATATCAAATAAAGTGTCAATGTTTGTCCTGTTGACTGTCTAATGACTAGAAAAAGGCTAAGAACTATTGGCTGTTAATCAATCTTAGAGGATAGATACATTGCTCCAAGGGTTTTAAAACCCTTGGAGCAATGTATTGTCGAGGTCTTCATATTTTAGGTAAGGCATTTCATATTTTATAAATGCTAATATAATAAATAAATAAATAATAAATAAATAAATATTTACGGACATATTACACAGATCTCGTTAGCCCTATACTAAGTACAACTAAATGACTTGTGTTATAGGTGCTAACTAGACGATAGATTTAATACAATAAATACATAGATAACATCCAAGACCCGAGACACACTAGAAAAGTTCGTTTCCTAGTTTGACCCGGCCGGGGATCGAACCCGAGACCTTCCGTTTTACAGTCAGCGTGCTAAACCGCTGCGCCACCGAGGCCGTAGCTAATTTCAATGACACCAGGTTTTTATAATTTGTAATAACTTTAGGCATATATTTCATATACGAAAATGGTTATAAGAGATCCAGACATACGTGATTTATCAGTTTAAATTGGTTTAGTAATATTCTCAATTGTCACCATTTCCGTCCAATTCAGGCACCCACTCAAGAATAAGTCTCGTCAACAAAGGCCAATCATTACTTCAGTATATTCAAGGTGAAATGTGAGCGAAAACTGAGTCATAATAAAGGAGTGTAGAGTAAAATGCATACTCATTACATATGTATGAAACTTAGAAAACAAACTCATTCACGCACATGCCGGGATTCAAACCCACATTTACATTATCAATGTTAGGCCGTTGTCCCGCTGCCACCGTTAAAACCGCGTTTTCATGATCTTAGTAGGCTCAGGCAGAGTGTCACATCTTAGTGATTAAAAACTGTAGCACTAAGATGGTGGTGTACAGTCTATTTATTCTTACTTGTCCAATTTAGTAAACAAGATTCTAACCTTAAAATTGAGATTAGATGCCTAAACTAGACATTTTCTCGCAAAAAAAAAAACTATGTTTATAAAATTGGCAGCGTGTTATCTAAAAGTGTTCCAGATTACTTCATTTATGGAAATATGGCAGTTTTGG
Organism: Yponomeuta sedellus; assembly: GCA_934045075.1. Taxonomy (NCBI): domain Eukaryota; kingdom Metazoa; phylum Arthropoda; class Insecta; order Lepidoptera; family Yponomeutidae; genus Yponomeuta; species Yponomeuta sedellus. The sequence continues at coordinate 21,265,306 of OW203721.1, forward strand.
ACTAAAAAGTCACACTTTAAGGGTAGAATCTTGTTTACTAAATTGGACAAGTAAGAATAAATAGACTGTACATACTTATATTAGTGAATTCTGATTTTTGTATCAGATTAAAGGCGTTTTGTTGCAATCGGTATCACTCATCGTTCCAAAAATGACCAAAAATTTACTAATTAAAACTGTTTTTATATGGATTTATGCTCGTTTATTACATTTTTACAATTTTCCGACGTTTCGGCAATTTTTCAGGTGCCGTGGTCCCGGATGATTGAGGTGACGGGCGTCTTTTAGAAAGCATTAACGGTTAGTTTACTACCCTCGGCAAAAATTACAAAAGTTAATTATGAAGTTGCGTTCCAAAATAGGCAAACCAATTATTTTTTATATAAAGTCAACAATATTGATTATTAGTAATTGAAGTTAAAATTAAATTTATAAACTAATTACTTTACATGAACTTAAAAATACTGATTATTAATTGAAATATTTTTTTTTTTACTCTACAGTCACACTTCTAGCAAGGGGATCTCATGCACTTAAGCACTGGTTCCCATGCTACCGGTATGTTCCAACCACGATCTCTATTAAAATTTGGATGCCGGCGGATCTCTATTGCCTCGCGTATCATTCTAGGGAAGAAACGGTCTTCTCGGGCTAGAACTTTAACTTTATCGAAATGTATAAAGTGGTTGGTACCGCTAAGTTTATGCTCCCTGACTGCAGATCTACCAGAGCGCTTATGTTTCACATCCGCGATATGTTCCTTCACCCGCTCAGCTATGGTACGCTTGGTTTGACCAATGTACGAGGAACCACATTCACAGTCACGCTTGTATACTCCTGCCTCTTGTAAGGGAATCCTGTGCTTGACACTTCGCATGAATTGGTGTATCTTTCTTGGCGGCTGGTAGATGGTTCTGATTGAGGCGCGTTTCAAAATACTCCCAATTTTGTCAGTCACTCCTCTCACGAAAGGCAGGTAGGCTGGAACTCGCTCGACTGTGTCCGGTTTGACACGTCCTCCGCGATGGACACGCGGAACTTGCAGCTGTAAAAAAAATTACTGTATAGAATATTAATAGAAGCAGAATAAAATGTATTGTTCGTCGAACTTCGAAAATAAAAGTACTTTTTGTACTTTTACTTCGAAAATAAAAGTACTTTTCGAAAGAATAGGTTGGACACGGCAATGGAAACCATATACTTTAACAGCTTCATACAACTCCAGAGACATTAACGTTTCAGTTTTTTTAGCTTTTCTCGTCATTTCAGTTTTTCTATAGAAAACGCAGAAGGTCCTAATATTGGCGCCATTTTATTTTTGCGATTTCCTCTCAGCAGCTAAGTTGAGTAGAGTGCTGCCTGAGTAAAACAAAACATGGCCGTTTTCATCAGAGTGATGTTTTTTACTAAGATGGGGGTGTACAGTAAAGTTGTAAAACCTTAGTTAAACTTTAGGTTGTGCATGTTACAATTATCAAATCCAGTTCCCTACATAATTATAACTAAAACATGTACCACTTAAAGTTCAACTTTTCACTGGATGAGGAAAGTGTATCCTTATGAAATTAAGCACTGATATCCTAACAGTTAACTTATTACTGATGAACTAATTTATTCATAAATTAAGGCCAGTAAACAATAACCGCAGAAATGATTGATAAAATTAAGCACAGTAGATATATAGATCAAGCACTTTATTTATCTTTTTTTATAAATGAAACTTTACTTCTCAAAATCTACAACAACATTACAACATGGAATTAACCGAAAAATACTCAAACAAAATTTAAAACTGACTTAGTAAAAAAAAACAATATCTATAAATGTCTGTCGCCAACAAATAGTTTAATGTGTATTCTTGCCGGTTTTTATTTTAATATTTAACAACTTTTGTTAACTACATTATAACCAAAATTTTTCGTTTCGTATTTCGCACATCGCTATTAGATAAAAAAATATAGCGTTGTGCGAAATACGAAATTTTATTTGATTCGAGCTACTAGTATAATTTCTAAAGTCGCAGCTTCCGGTAAATTATAGTCTATACATGAAATAAATAAAATATTTGTTTTCGTGTACTACGCTGATGCAGAAGCTAGAATTGTACATACTCTTGACTGCCTGTTACTAAATTGAGAATTTCGCAAACATATAATTAGTAAATAATTTAAAATTTTAGAAATTTTATATCGGTTCGCGCTAATAGTACAGTACCAATGTAGGTAGCATAATATAGCTTCGAGAAAATTAGTCTTCGATGTTAAAAATAAAATCATATTTTTGGAGTGAAATATTTGGTATAAATATGTTGTATACCTTTTAGAAACGCTGATTTAGGAGGTAGAATTCCCGTCTCGTTATTTCTTAAGAAATCAAATATCCCGCAGTTACTGTTCATTACCTAAGCCATCCAATAGAGGCGTCTGTTAAAAAGAACTCATTTTAAAAATATCATTCAAGATGGTGTAGTACAATTATGGGTAGGTTTTTATAGGGAGTCTGTTCTTTAGATACTTCGTGTTGCTCCGTGAGTCAGAAGCACTTTGTGAAATGAGCCAGCGCACTAAGCTTTGTAAGCAACCTATAGTAGTTTAAAACTGAGCGATCTTTGTTGTTACGTAATATCTACCACAGTATTATGTGTACCTACCTAAAGTCGTAAATACGATTGCAAGAAACGTATCATTAACTTCTAATACATTTCTTATAATTAAATTTAGTTTAGTTCTTAATAATACACTGGCCTGCTAAACTAAGTATCACACTTTTAGACTTGCAATAACTTTTCAAGTGCACAAGATTATACTTTCGAAAAACAGTTTAATTTTGTGTATAAAAACTTCATAGTGAGTAACATTAAGAGAATGTTACTCACTATGAAGTCTTTATACACAAAATTAAACTGTTTTTCGACTTCATAGTGAGTAACATTCTCTTAATGTTACTCACTATGAAGTTTTTATACACAAAATTAAACTGTTTTTCGAAAGTATAATCTTGGCTGAAAAAAACTCAAAATTTGTAGGTAGTTTAGAATAAAATAATAACTAAAACTGTAGTACTTAGTTTTGCAAGCCAGTGTAATATACACAGTATATAGCACGGTATAAAAAATCAAATTATAAGTTTTTTTAATCCTTTTTGTCAAGTTTTAGCTTTTAAAATATGGGAAAAAGGAAATTTAAATTACCTAGTCTCTTATATTGCCAAATGTAAGCTAACTTATACATTTACTTGGCTATGCGGTCTGTGGCTATCGGGATGAATTGGGAACAAAAACTGCTTGTACTTAAAGTTTTTCTTGTAGTTAAATTACCTTATGGATGGCATTTCAGTGAGTACTGAAAAGCCAATGAAACCAAAGAAATAGCTTTTTAGATTTTCACACAAAGTAGTGGAGAAGATGTAGCAAGTTATTTTTTTGGTTCTTCGTAGCGAAGCACAGTCGCATATTACATTCCTTGCAGTACTACAGTTTTCTTCTGATAGTATTTGCAATGCTCTTTTTTTATTAGATAGAGAAAATAACTAAAATTTATATATTTCTCTGGACTATGGGCGTGCAGCGTGTGATATGTCGACTTCCGGAGCTGTGGTCTTGTCTCGCTTAGCACTGATATCTGATATCAACCCTTGTATGTCCCCCCTGCTGGGGTACGGGTCTCTCCCTGCATCGCAGGAAGGTTAGGTAGTAGGAAGGTTAGTAGGAAGGAAGGCCATACTCGACCACGGGGGCCAAGTCCGGGTTGGTGGAGGATTGTAACATAGTGGCCGGCCTTACTGTCAGAAGTTATCGAGCCGCCCATAATGCCTCTGATATGGCTTAACGACTGCCATCACATGACAGACGGCACCAACGGCTTAACGTGCCTTGAAAAGCACGGAAGAGCTCGGAAAAATGTCACGGGACCCAGTCTGACAAAGACCTTTTTCTTTTGAATTGTAACAGATTCCCAGCTAATGGAATGATTGACCAATACAATAAAAGACCCAGTCTGACAAAGACCTTTTTCTCTTGAATACAGATTCCCAGCTAATGGAATGATAAACCAATACAATAAAAGACCCAGTCTGACAAAGACCATTTTCTCTTGAATTGTAACAGATTCCCAGCTAATGGAATGATTGACCAATACAATAAAAGTGGAGGCATTGGGGAGGTTGCAACTTATTGCTTTGTGTTGTGATTTTATTACGTACTTTTTGCTCTAAAACGGCAATGTAAGTGTCAAGTTTTTGTGATTATAGTATAGTCTAGACTAGGTGTGATGTTATTAAAACAGCCAAGTCAATACAAGTGTAAGTCGAGAACCGCTAAGGATCTCAAATTAATCTAAAATTGACATCAAATTGAAAATCATTTTTATGTTGCTCCGGAACCTTGCAATCGAGTGTGCTCGGGTGACTAACACTCGCTATTTCACACTACGCGGCTGGTTTTTTTATAAATAGATCTGCATTGACACATAAAAAATAAAAACAATGCCTGAAATACACAAACATCAATATGTTCCTAAGCTACATAGTAACTACGGACGAACAAAGTTGCTGATGATTTACTTTTAGAGTCACATCCGTCCGTCTATCCTTTTTAGTAACGAAACTAGCAACGTAGTATAATTTTTATATTGCTACGGAACCCAGCGGTCGGATCGGGTGCACTCGGTCGACTTACACTCGGCTGGTTTTTTTATAAATATCTGATCTGATCTGCCTTGATAGATCGCGATAATATTCGCAATGTGTGCTAAGCCTTCGTCTACTACGGAAATGGAGTCTTAAGGATTTTTCATTAGAGCCTGATTTACATTTGTTTTGTTTTCATCCTTTTTACTCTTAAGTATGGTTTACTCAGAGGTAGAATAGAACAGTATAGAGCCGCCAAAAGTATATACTCATAAACGCAGGCAAATGTTTTGGGGTTATCAAACGACTAAAGTAAAGGGAAAGTATGGGCTTTAATACCCCGCGTGCCACTGCGGGAACCCCAAAAAAATTGTTATTCCTTATGGGTGTCCGCCTTTGGAGTCCCTATTTAAAGCACGCTTAGAAAGCATGAAAATAAAGCAAATGTAAATTAAGCTCTAATGAAAAATCTTTATCTCTATCGACGCCATTTTCGTATTTTCGACGAACTATCTAAATTTATTTCTACAAAATCGCCCGAAAAACCTCAGAGTGCGAGTCCGAATCGCCGTTGGCGTAATTACAAAATACACATTGCATGTTCAAAGTACTTTCCGTCTATGTGGCATAGCTCACTTGTTATTAATTTGTTGGTTTTGATTGACGTAAACCCAACATATTTGCGGACGGGCTGCAACACAGGGATTTATAAAATATTTGCCGCGTTTATTACGAAGTGTAAAGAGAAAACTAATAATATTAGAGATTTAATTTCGTAAAAACTAGCGCATACACGGACTATCGTAGATGCATAAAGTTTAACCGAATTTAATAAACGAACAAATACATCGGTGGGCAAACGTAATGAAAGCCAAACATTGCTACTACGTTGGTATATCGAACAAAACAAAACTGCAAATCAAAATCAACCTTATAAATGTTACATTTATAACAGGTTAAATTTGTTTGTGACAGTTTTGTGGAGTTAAAAACAATTAAAAGTAATTAGTCAGTCATGTACGAATGTGCCATTAGTTGAAGCCAAGTAAAATTTTGTTGAAATACTCCTAATAAAAGTTTAGTGTTTTCTGTATGACTTTTGTTTGCAATAAAGTATATTATTATTATTAATACTTTATTGCACCATAAAATTGTACAATGCGGCGAACTTAATGCCATAAGCATTTTCTACCAGTCAACCGCAGGAGGTAAAAAGTAAGTAAGTGAAGGTGTGTCTTACTTGTAATGATTTGATATCAACTCTTTGTGGGGCACGGGTCTGTTCCTGCACCGGGGGATGGTTAGGCCATCTTCCACCACGGGGGCCAAATAAACTTACTATTTTAGAGTAACTAGTTTAGAGTTTAGTTAGCTTTTAGATGGTTATTTTTGGTTCGAGGTCAAGTAACCGAATAAATCTCAAATTTCTCTGTCAATCTTGTAAATACCAAGAAAATAATCTATTACTTACTGGTGGCGACTGGCTGCAGTGCGACCTTTTTCTACTTATTAATTTTGATTGTCTGGTTTTACGTTGTCAAACTGGTTGTCGGGTTCACTAAAATCTGTCTCGAAATTGTGCTTTTTTTTATTAAATTTCTATCATATAATCCGTGTTTCCATCAGTATTCACAATCGTCTCATACAGTCCACCACTAGCTATCACTTACACAATTTCATGTTAACGTAAAATTTTGGAATCATTATTATGATTTTGATAAGCGGGCGGTGGTGAGAGTCATTAGGTAATGTGGGGTAGTTCAAAATAAACTAAAGCTTACTAGTCACAGTATAACGCTCTGTTGCACGAGCGACGTCCCCCCGTCGCCTCCCCCTGACAAACACTTCAGCCCGCCAGGCGCGCTCGCCTGAGCGATAGGTAGGTGTGTGTTGTACTGGAGAAAGTTATGTAAAGTTATCGGAATTTCAACCGGCGATGTGAGCATCCCTATTATTATTTTGTTGCCGTCATTTTATTGGATAGTAGTTGAACTAAAGTTGTCGTCATTTCTCAATGTTGGTCCATGGGTGGAATCGCGATTATTTATTAGATAAGACCCGTTTAATATATAACTATGTATGAGAATCGCGAGTCGTTTGTTGTGAATGAATTAAAAGCAAATGTGAAAATCACTTTGCTAAATTCCGCCAAAAAACCCACAAGCACCATGCGGTTAGTTAATGCATCGCCCTCCCTCCCACTTTTCCAAGCAGAAGCGAGATACGAACACACCACCACCAACACCAAACTTGTGTGAGAAAATACGCGACGCATTTCGCCTCTAACACGAGGCATCCTCAGCCTCACTTGCACTTGTGAGCCTATCCGTGGGCTATTATAGATTTCCGCCAAGTAACGCCTGATTCCATACAATAAATGAATTAAAATCTTAACACAAGTAACAATGTGAGCCAATTGACCCCCTATACCCTTGTTAAATTTCTATTTTGTAATTTCACGGCACAAAAAAAATTACTTACTAAAAGCAACAAAAAATAAATCTCTAAGGAATATTTTTTTTATTAACTTTAGATGCCTTGAAACTACAAACTGGTCTCTTCGGATTGGGGGCGGGGAAGTCCTTTACTTCCCCGCCCTTGTGACTTCACGCATAAGGCTAGGCGAAACAATACGAAAAGTTGTTAAATAAACTGGAATAGCTTTCTTTTCTTACTATGTGGAATAATTTCTTTAAATAATATACAATAATTAGAGAAATCATCAATAGCAGTTGCGATAATAATTTATTTGAAAAGTTTTCTGTTGCCGTCGAGTGATGGCAATTACTTGAAATTAAAATTAAAATTAAACTGAAACTTGAAATTAAACAAAGGTCAGATCAGAACGCAAATCTAATATCTAATAGTTGTTGTCCTTCCATTACCACAAGGACTGTCTCATCCATGGGTTATTGGAGCCCAATTGACATTTTTTCATTTGTTTTTACATAAAAACAAATTGCTCGTGGCCTAGCAGAATTGGAATCAATCACTTGGGTTAAGCAACTCGTAGTGGAGTATGGTTCCATCTTGCGATACCCGTGGATCCGTGAGAGACCCGTGCCCCAACTGGGGGGGCGTATAAAGGGTTGATATCGGTTTTAAGTAAATGTAATCAATCTCAATGATATCCCGAAAGTTATCATGTGACTCGATTCCTGCATAAAATTGCACTAAAGTTGACGTCATTTCTTGAATAGGTAAGCATGAAAAAATAATCTGTCAAACCGATTAAGACTAGTATAATGAGTTTTCCCTATACTTCTCTTCGTCGCAATACCACACGCTAACGGTGAAGGAAAACATCGTGAGGAAACCCGCGGCTTGGCTGGCTCCGCACGTATTGAGTAGCCTTTCCTGTGGGCTAGGCCGACTAAGCTGTCAGGATGGTGTAGGAGCTGGGCAAGCCTACACCATCTATAAAAAACCATGTCCCAGGCACTAGCTGCTCCCCCGAGACATTTACAGATTACCGATTTTAATGATTCTTTTTGTGTACATTTAGTAGGTCAGGTCGTAGGCTAATTAATGTGGCAAAACAGCGTTTGCGAGGTCCGCTGGTAATAATATAGTAAATTATTGACGAACGTGAAAATACGTAAGTCCATCAATGCCTTTACTTCGTTTTTTTAGCATTAGAAATTTAGTAAACAAAGAAGCAGGGCTACTGCTCATTATTACGTAGATATAACATCTGAAACGTAGATAGAAAGCTGTATTTACTTGGCAAACAGTGAACTAAGTAGGTATGTATATTTTAAAGGAAATATAAATTAGGCAGACGATTTTTATGTTGACTAGCCGTTTTATGTTTACGAAATTTCTAATGTTAAAAAAACGAAGTATAGTTGTGGCCAAGGTTTGTACAGTACTTTTTTCAAATAATGCGCAGAAATTTAAAGTTATTGGTACCTAGACAGAAGTTGTGTTTTAAAATACATACAATTACTTTTCAAATCAATGGCGGACAGCAATGATTTTCCCCCGCGTTTGCATTTGTATTTTTTTTTTCATTAAACAGCTTTCTGTTTGCAAGCCAGTTCGAAATTTAAATAAAATCTTTGATAATTTACCTCCTTGGTTAGCATGTTTCGGAGTAAAAGATCGTTCTATTTTTAAATTACACGAGAGATATGAGAGGTTGCTAACACACGACAAATACGGATCTTCGTATAGCTTTTGCCGGCCGCTGCTCGCACGTATTTGGCTGGTACAGCAATTTCGATTTATCTCGAAGAAGGCTGTCAAAATAATACTCAACTTCTTCTTCGTAGAAAAATCTTCTTCTTAATATGAGAAAAGTACTGTCACTGAAAATATGCAAAGACCATACAACTCGAAAGCAGAAGTAGTGTCTGATTTCTGTACTAAACTAACTTCTGCTAATGCAGCTACCATTCCCCTTTTGGCCCGTTAGAGGTCCTGTGTTAGGTAGCGGAGTTAAACTTACAGACTCGAGCAGTTCATTTCCAAATAACTTCAACTAAGTAACGCATTTGTGTCATTAAAATGTCTGAAGCGAAATATAACCGGCTAACACCTAGTATGGGTCGAATATACAGCGCTTTTTTATGACGGCACACAATTTATTTATAAAAATACAAGTTAAAACAAAACACGATACAAATGCAATGCATTTTTTTGGTGATGTTTGCACGTTTAGTCATACGTAATACAGAGAATATTGTAAAGAGGTTCGAAATTTCACTGATGCCGGTGAGTCGCCCATTAGCTCAGTTGGAAAGAGCGCTGGCACGGATAGCCAGAGGTCGCGGTTTCGAATCCCAGCATGGGTGGAATTTTTAGCCTCTAAATAGGTTTTTATACGTTTAGTCATATCAAATTTATTACAAAAACATAAAGTGGCAAAGTGCGAGTCGGACTTACCGCCGAAACCGCACCGAAGGTTCCTTCCAACATAAGGATTTGTCTCGCAGATTTTTCTGAGCTTTTTTTCCACTTGCAAAGACAACTTTTTCAATTTCATTACAAAGGTATCGTCATTCGTCATTTATTATTCGTCAAATTTCATAATTCTACGTTAAAAGGTTCGGGAAGTTTTATTATTTTGATTGTCGAAAAAGACGTTTTTTGTGGCGTAAACGTCCGTAACTTTTATCAATGTTAGCCCCACTTGCGTCAGCCCGGGTTTGTTCAGTAACCTCTAGTTAACCGGTTCAATCGATCACTTCGCATACGCAATTATAGATTTAACCGGTTCTTCTTCAGGCTATATTAGTCCACTGCTGGACATAGCCCTCCCCTAATGAGCGCCATAGCGCAAGGTTGTGCCATCATTGAGGGGTAATGCCCATAATCCCCACGCTGGGCATGCGGGTTGGGGATCGCAAATTGGTGGAATTGTACTGCAGGGGGCGCTGCTGCCCACCCCCCGGTTTGTGTCCCTTAGTCGCCTTTTACGACACCCGCGGGAAGAAATTGGGTTAGTGCTATTCTCTAGGCCGACACCACACAGCAGTTTAACCGGTTAAATCGAGTTAAATCAGCTAACCCGGGCTGACGCAAGTGGGCCAAGTTTGATTTTCAACTCATTCAACTCGATACCTTCACGCGTCTCCAAGCTAAAGAGTCCTGACAGACCGACGGACAGACAGACGGTCGGAAAAGGGTTCCGTTTTTTCTTTTGAGGTACAGAACCCTAAAAACAATAGAAATAAAAATATAAATAATATAACGTCATAACAATATTAAAAAACTTATTTAGAGGCTAAAAATTCCACCCATGCCGGGATTCGAACCCGCGACCTCTGGGCATGGGTGGAATTTTTAGCCTCTAAATAGGTTTTTTCAAAAGTTGTCCTTAGCACGGGTTAGTGCATTAAAAAGAGTATAATCATGTGGTTAAAGCGATATCATTCCGATGTAAAAACCTAACTGCAAAGTAGGTAGGGCTGCAAGTGATGCAAATTACTTCAACCAGATGTCGCTGGCTGTAAGTAATACAGAGAATATTGTAAAGAGGTTCGAAATTTCACTGATGCCGGTGAGTCGCCCATTAGCTCAGTTGGAAAGAGCGCTGGCACGGATAACCAGAGGCATGGGTGGAATTTTTAGCCTCTAAATAGGTTTTAAAAAAATTGTTTATAGCACGGGTTATTGCATTAAAAAGAGTATAAGGATGTATTCAATCAAACCAATCAAATCGGCTCCGAGCCACAGCCGACCCAAAAGTCCTCATAACTTGGCAGCATTGCCGCGCTCTGCCGCTCTCGAATAAGAGCCCTCTCCCATAAACCAGTGGTTTCGATAGCCAGCGGCGTTACTTGAAAGCAGCGAGATTATAATCCCTTGAAGTTGAGAAAAAGTTAAACAAAGGTCACGCCGTCTATCATCATCACCCCATTACGTCCCTAACGAGGGGCACGGGTCTCGTCCCTGAGGAAGGTATAGACCATACTCCACCACGGGGGCCAAGTCCGGATTAGTGGAGGCTTGTAAGACTATTGGCTGGTCTTACTGACAGAAGTTTTCAAGCCGCTCTAAGGCCTCTGACATGGCCAACTGCTTCTCGTACCTTGTGAAGCACGGAACCGCTTGGAAATGTGCCACTAGCGTTACACATAGACGGTCACCCATCCATGCACTGAACGCGCCCTATGTTGCTTAGCCTTCGTGATCGAGCTACGAGCAACAAGTGATTCCGTAAAAATATAATCAAATTAAATCAAAAGGTTCTCCTCAAAGTAGCACAGAAACTGCTACTTTCAAGGTCTAGATTTTGTAGAAAATGGTCCCTTATTTTAAAACAAACATACTGCATTTAAAGATATTTGAAAATACGCTTCACCCCCTAAATAATAAAATAAATTGGGTGTTATTTAAATGGTTAGCATAGTATTAGTATTTTTGACAGAAGAAAAATATTATCTGTCAGCAGAAATAGCTAATTGGTCAGCAACTCATGGCCAGCAAACATTTCAAAATCAATCAGCAATTTATGTCATTCTGGATGGCTGTAATTATTTTTGTACTGCATATTAATTATATAAGCAGCCATAAGCTGTTCCTGTTTTATAATATTTGGGTAAGCACTCAGAGAGGAAGCAAAATAATTCATTTTGGACTGCATATAAACGTAGCACAAATACCTTTTTTCCCCTATGGGAATATTTTTAGCTTCAAGTGGGGGAACCACACCCTTTAAGCGAATCGCCAAACCAATCACGTGCTTGCGTACCTATATATGTTACAGTCAAAACTCTTAAACGGTCAAAACTAGTTTTGACTGCTAAAATCAGTCAAAACTAGTTTTGACTGCAGAAAAATAAAATAAAATTCTAATATTATTATGTATCCAGCAATGTCGAGTTGGTTTTCGGTCTTACATGTTCAACCTAACACGCTCCTTCTCGCTCCGCTACGCTACGCGCTTCGTCGCACCTATATTTTTGTTGTCGCAGATTGAGCGATGCATCATTTTAGGTGTTTTTACCATTTGGTATTTCAAATATAAGCTTTGGACAAAAGTACTTTTAACTGATTTTAGCAGTCGAAACTAGTTTCAACAAAAACGCAATCCAATTAGTTATTTTGCTTACAATCAAATATGATGCATATAGACATGTTTTCTCTGCTGATCAATCATAAAATCTTGCTGACCAAGTAGTTATTTTGCGGATTTATTATGCTGACTAAATAATTTCAATGCTGGTTTGGGTGGGCTCACCAAATTTTATAATTGCGTATCATTTAATTACTTCTCAAATGAATTGTATAAACTAGCTGTCCCGGCGAACTTCATACTGCCACAAAAACCGTTATATACGATCCTCGTTATCATGACAACACAATTAATACATTTTTTAGAGTGAGGTTTTAAAAAAGCTCGCTGTAACAATAACAAATATTATTCTATGAGATTGCATAACTTGGATACTAAACAAGTATCCAATGTCTCAATTCAGATCTTCGTCTATTTGTACGCTAATTCCGTTCAGCCGTCATTGCGTGATTCTTTCGTGATTTGTCCAGCAAACATCCAAACATCTTCGCAATCTTTCACATTTATAATAACATTACGTAAAATTTATTAAATTGCATAACATTATAGTCAACACCATCTTCTTGTACAGCTTACGCCAATTACACCCTCGCCAGCTCATACCAATTTGTAACAAATATTAAAGTATAATATTCATTAAATCGCCGTTCGTCATACGTTTCAGCTTACACAATTTCGTCACACATAAATTTTGCGTCACACATTAGGCTCCTATGGACGTAGGAGTCGATACTGCTCAATGTACTGTGTGTACTAATGAAAATCCAAATTGGCTTCAACGTTTCGCCGCGCCAAGCCGTAACGTTGCTCGTCCTAGATTACGGAGGCCAATAATTCAGCAAGCTAATTATAGTAACAGCAGCTAGCGCTATGTCGTGCTGCATCTACAGTTTTGTTTAGTTGGGCTATTAAGTGGCTAGGGGCCGTGAGGTTGCATGCAACTTGCCGACAAACTACAGACGAGCTACCACAGCGACCCAATTTTATGAAGGAACCCAATCGAGCGATAGTGTATGGACTCTTTTTAGGAGAATTACAGAAAGAGTGCAAATTCAAAACTTAATATACATTTTTCAATCAATTGTAGTAAAATATCATAACCATAACCAGCCAGATCTTCGATCTGAAGGGCTCGGCTCACCCCGGCTCTTTGTAAAACATCGATATCAAACCTTGTATATCTCTACTGCCGGGGCACGGGTCTCTTCCTACATCGCCGGAAGACCAGACTCCACCACGGACGCCAAGTCCGGGTTGGTGGAGGATTGTAGGGCAGTGGCTGGTCTTACTGTCAGAAGTTATCAAGCCGCTCCCATAAGGCCTCTGACATGGCTTAACGACTGCCATTACATGGCAGCCGAAAGCATTAAAGCGTTCGGAAAAATGCCACTAGAGGTTGCATGACGGCGCCTGTTTTTGCTTAACTCAAGTGACTGATTCCAATCAACTAGACGTGTGATATATATATATATATATATATATATCACACGTCTAGTTGATTGGAATCAGTCACTTGAGTTAAGCAAAAACAGGCATTGTATTCTATTATATTCTTTTTAATGCACTAACCCGTGCTGAGGACAATTTTAAAAACCTATTTAGAGGCTAAAAATTCCACCTGTAAGTCGTGAAGTAGCTTTATATATATATATATATATATATATATATATATATATATATATATATATATATATATATATATATATATATATATATATATATATATATATATATATATATATATATATATATAATATTTTTGAAGTAGCTTTATATATATATATATATATATATATATATATATATATATATATATAAAGCTACTTCACGACTTACAGGTGGAATTTTTAGCCTCTAAATAGGTTTTTAAAATTGTCCTCAGCACGGGTTAGTGCATTAAAAAGAATATAATAGAATATCAATTGCGATTTCCAGGACCAAGGAAGTTAAATAAAAAATATTCATTAACATCTTAGTAAACGTAATGTTCAGTTAAAATAACGTACCTAGGTATGCAAAATGTGATACAAAAAAAAATTAGAATAATCTCGCAGAGTAAAATTTCTTGTAAACGGCAATCTCATTCATGTGTATCAGGAATTGCGCGAAGCATAACGTTTTTATTGGTGAGGCAGAGGGAATGAAGGTACCGTTATTTACTTTGAAGTTTTCACGGAGCCTCAAAGAAAGGAGAAGTTCAAAGACGTTCGCTGTACGCTGTACAATATTATCTTTAAATGACAGCCCGAGAGTCCGATGAAATTACTTTCCCTATTTTTCATCCTTCCCCGTATTTGCACCGTGGCCCTGGCCTTGAATGTTGAATAAGCTCGTTAAATTAATTGAAAGCGTCGATAGTTTTGAGCGCAACATTGTTACCTGATAAACAAGCGCATTATGCTATATTAAGCAATCAAGCGTGACCTTTAGAGTTATTACACGAAATTAAACATATTGATTACGCCCTCTATGAATGGCGGTAATTTATACAAAACTATGTACACATATAAAAATCGCTCGTAGCCCCGGCTGCCTGAGTGATCTTAAACGATCACAAAGGTTAAGCAACATAGGGCGCGTTCAGTACATGGATGGGTGACTATCTATGACTAATGCTAGCGGCATTTTTTCGAGCTGTTCCGTGCGTCGCAAGGCATGTTAAGCAGCTAGCGCCGGCTGCCGTCGATAGATGGCAGTCGTTAAGCCAAGCCAGAGGCCTTAGCGGCTCAAAAACTTCCGACAGTAAGAGCAGCCACTAGTCTTGCAAGCCTCCACCAATCCGGACTTGTTCCCCTTGGTGGAATATGGCATATACCTTCCTCAGGGAAGAGACCCATGCCCCTCGGTAGGGACATATTGGATTTATGATCAAATACGAAAACAGACACACACATACACACTATTCTCAATAAATATACTTTCATGCTGAAATTGCCGAATTTTATAAACAGAAAAACCACCAGATTTCAGGTAAAAGCTTAAAAAGCCTGTCATGCTATCAATCGCTGACGGTAAAGAAAAATTTCACGTGGAAACCGTGTATTCCCAGATTTACCATGACAAGTCTTGAAAGCACCAATCCGCGTTGGATACCCATGTTGATTAAGCTCATTCCACATACATCTTAATCAATCAATCAATTCTTTTGTTATGGCACCCCCTAGGATTCTGCAAATGTCAGGTTTGTGGAGATGGCACTTTTTTTTTACTTTTTTTTCATTTTTTCACCTCGCAAATTGCAGTAGTAGATAGTTGAGGACCTTATAGTAACCAAAAATAATTAAGGATAATAAAATAGTACTTAAATATTATGAAACGACGAAATAATATATAATTATCTACAGTTTTATATTGTTAGATTTGATAAAATTACATAAAACTTTAATAAAAGGGGAAAATACAAGGGGCAACACTGATCGATCGATTTGTTGGGAGAGGAAAGTCTGATGGAAGGAAATCACAAAGCGAGGAAGTCAGTTTTGGACAGTCGAAAAAGATATGATCCAGTGACCCTTCGTCCACACCGCACTCTTCTTCTTCTTCTTCAGGCTATATTATGTAGTCCACTGCTGGACATAGCCCTCCCCTAATGAGCGCCGTAGCGCCCTGTTTTCGGCTTGCCGCATCCAGCATCTGCCGGCAGTTTTTCTCAGATCGTCATCCCACCTGGTCGGAGGGCGTCCTACACTACGTTTGCCGAGTCGCGGTCTCCACTCAAGCACACGCATCGCACTCACATGGAGAATTATCCCTTCTCTCTTTCTTGAGAAGATCTAATACCGCAGTGGCACTTATACGACGTCCATTTTATTTGCCGTCAAAACCGAAATACTGTGGTTGATAAAAATTACTCCATTTATCCAAGTGTGCTACATTTTTATATCATTTCTATTATTGCGATTTCTGTGTACAATAAAGAATATTCTATGAGACATCTTTTGTCGGAGGTTAGCAACCAATAGGGCCAACTTGCTTGTTCTTTCTTTTTTCTTTCAAAGTTATCATAAAAATATAATTTTTCTTCTGACATAATAAGAATAACTTCCACACAACACAATCACGTGACCTAATCTCAAACTGTACTATGGTAACCACGCAAGGACGTCACAAACATCTAAATACACCACCTCCAGTGGCAATAGAATCCACGACCTCCTTCTCGGTACCCAAGCGCCTTATCGGCTAGATTAACGAGGCAGGTAACAATTTTAACTCTATTAACGAAAGTTTGGCGGGACGGGCAAATTAGTTCAATGGTGGTTGAAATGGTTAAGTGTGGGCGGACAAAAGTCGCGCCTCTGAGTGTCATGTCAGAGATTTAAGAGCCCTCGTTATCGAGAGTACACTCAGCGCCGCGTCGCCTCGTCACCTTCTTAACACCCGCGCCCCTTGATTGGAGATTTCCTTGAAAATTAAGGACAATATTTTCTTTACATCTTTCACATTGTCAATTTAAACGAGTCCTAGTAGTCTGAACGAAATAGTTCGATAACTTATCCTAAACTAAGTCTATTTATCCTTGCTTATCCAATTTTGTTAAATGGTCGATATCAACCCTTGTATGTCCCCACTACCGGGGCAAGGGTCTTTCCCGGCATCGCAGGAAGGTTAGGCCATACTCCACCATGTGGGCCAAGTCCGGGTTGGTGGAGAATTGTAAGGCAGTGGCGGGCCTTACTGTCAGAAGTTATCAAGCCGCCTATAAGGCTTCTGACATGGCTTAACAGCTGCCATTACATGACAGCCGGCACCAACGGCTTAACGTGCCTTACGAAGCACGGAAGCTCTCGGAAAAATGCCACTAGCGGTTGTCACGGGACGGTCACCCATCCTGCACCTGACCACGCCTGTTGTTGCTTAACTCTAGTGATTGATTCCTATCACTCGGTTGCACTAGGCCACGACTACTTTAGGATGAATAGGCTAAATAGGAAGGATAAATACGCTGTAGAAAACCTGCTTGTCTGTGTTGTTCATAATGTTTTACATTCTTTGGCGCTTGAATTTCAGGGGACATGCGTGGTAATTAAGGGTTGACCTGGCGCTAACAAGCGCGCGCAACCAATGAAAAAACACATTCTCTTTCAACAGGATCCAACAAATTTTAGACCCGTCTCAGTAATAAATTTATCGAAAGAGCAGGACTTTCCGTAGTACAGGTTTTTACCTAGTACGGGGTCTTTATCCTTTTATAAATTGTGAAATTTTACAATAAATAATATTTTATTTATTTTATTTTATACCAGTATTAAGCAAAATAAATAAAAAAATGTATTTAAAAAAATGTATTAGCATTAAAAAGTGAAAATTACTTTGGTGTTCCGCCAAAAATCCCACAAGCACCATGCGGTTAGTCAATCCAGGGATCCCGCTTTTTCAAGCAGAAGCAACTATACTTGTGTGAGAAAATACGCAAATACGCATGCGTATTTTTTCACACAAGTATTGTCGGTGGTGCACAGAGGCCGATTTGAATTATCTAGGAATTAATAAATAGTGTCGTCGTAAAAAAATCATAACTGTTAGTATTTTGTTTTAAACTAACTTTTGGTAGCTGATATGTGTACTTCAATGTTCAATCTGAGTAATACTTAAAGTACATACGATTTTAACCGTCTTTAGAAAGGAAAGACTCATTTAAAAAAGTGTTTAAAGAAGGCATAGAAAACTTATAATTTTTATTTGTTTGATGACGATTGACACTAAATTTACAATCTTGAGAATTACATATCTAAAAAAAAAAATCTTCATAGTCACACAAAACAAACGATTCAGGCTCTTGCAATAACTGCAATAAATCTCCCATAGTTGTTTCTCTGCTAAATTTTCCAGTATTATGCTGTCTTAAGTTTCGGAAATCTTTGTTGCGTGATTCAAGGGCTTCATCCGAGTACATTCCAATTGGAAATGCCAGAGATTTGACAATTTCTGGCCCATGAATCAAAATTCGATGTAAGCTTGAAGGCATGTTGTACCAGGTATATAGTTCTACGTACATCTCAGCAGTGACCTTTGCGTACTCTGTGAATACTTTTATGAAATATCTGTAATTACTATATGTTCTTGGCTTGGATAGCATTTTATTTTTTCTGCAAATATAACATCGTAACTTGGATAAATCCCTGCTGCATCATGGTATACGTTTTTTTTCGTGTATTTACCATCAACATATAATGTTAGAGCTTCTTCTGATGTATATTTAACAGGCAATGGATTCGACAAAGCTAGAATATTCTTTTTTTCAGTTGCATTTCTGCAAGACGTTATTTGTCGGACAAGTTTAGCAGCGTCTCTCTTTCCAGACACTTCAAGAGTTTTCATAAGTGCAAATGACAGCTCTTCGGTGAAATATTTTTGTATTATGTAATGGCAATAGTTTTTTCGTTTTGTTTGTTTCGTAACGTCACAAAATGTTTTCGCTGGCGACCCCGTTTTGTACTTGTTTGTGGGCTCTTAGCAACATTGTCACCAACACTACTGCCAGCGACAGCGCTAGTATCACTACAAGAAATAACAAAATTTTCATCCAGCCATTGCTGGTGTCTCTCCTCAAAAACTTTTCTTGTTCGCCTCGAAGCTTGCCATATTTTAGCAATTTGGCTATTGAAACTATAAACTTTTTTTAGATCATCTTCATTATTTTTATCTTTTAAAAAACCCTTTGAATTGTTCTCTCTTTTATATACTAATGTAAAAACTGTCGAATTTTTGTCCTTAATAGTTTTTCCCTGGCGCCAAACTTCATACAATTCTCTTTTGGTCAGCGACATGGAACCTAAAAAAAATTGTTACTAAGTCCTTGGCACTTCTTGGCAGCAGATGCTACATTTTTCGATTAACTGATAACATGAAGTAATTAAAAAAATATATTTCACTTCAAACATACCAAAACATAGGTTTTGCAGGTCGATTTTCTAAATAAAAAGTGAAGTTTTCGGATCGACACATGATGTAAATTTCGAAATACATTTCATAACGACGCGTAATTAGGATTAAAAGAAGCTTAAATATTGTACGTACCTGTAAGTAACAATAATCAAAAGTTTTGTCAGTCAACACTAAATGCTTTTCTCACAGGATATTTTTCAATAAGTTGCGCTAAATGTAACAAATTTACGGAGTGCACTCTAAACGTTGAATCATAATTTGTGTTAGCTGAGAAACGCGTGACGGTTGGATAAAAATAATGATATCTCGAAGTACCCACATCGTTAACATTGTAAATAAAATGTATCAGTCGCAATCGGTGACTTGTAAAAAAAATAATTATTAATTCCTAGATAATTCAAATCGGCCTCTGTGTGGTGGTGTGTTCGTGTCTTGCTTCTGCTTGAAAACGCGTGGAGGGAGGGCGGTGCATTAACTAACCCCATGGTCTTGTGGGATTTTTGGCGGAATTTAGCAATAGTAGATTGCATAATGAGGGTAGAAAGAATCAATTCCCGAAGTATTTAGACTATAGTCCAAGTAGGAATTGATTCTTTTACCCGTGTTAAACACACTACTTTTCATTTCAAATATGAGGAAAATAAAAACTCATTTTTAATATTCAAATCTCAACATAAAAGATTATTATTACCTGTTTTTTTGAATTCCGTCACAGATACTATAACAGATTAGTACCCGCCAATTTAGGTCGACTTTTTAAATTTTAAATAATATGGAACTCACCTCGTAATTGTTGCGTCTTATTCTGCCAGAAGTTTGCGCTAAATTCACGCTGGCTATTTAGAAACTCACATGGCCGTACCATTTTTTTTAATTAGTTTTTTTTAAAAGCCTATTTATCACAAAAACTCTTCAGAACTGACAGTAGTTCTATTTTTAATGTTCATCCCCGCCCTTATGTGGAAAGTAAGTTGCATGAGTTTTTCCCTCCCTGTGGAGGGAAGCAGCATTTTCCACCCAATAATCAGATCAAAACAACACTACTTTCCGAGTATGAGAAATGAAAAGTAATTTTCATATCCTAAATACCTCGGGAATTGATTCTTTCTACCCTCGTTAAGCAATCTACTATTTCACTTTTTAATGCTATTATGGATTTCCGCAAAGTAACGCCTGATTATTACACCCAATAAAATGTATTCACACACACAGATCACGTTAGCCCCATACAACTAAATGACTTGTGTTACAGGTGCTAACTCTACGATAAATTTCTTACAATAAATTCATAGATAACATCGAAGACCCAAGACAAACTAGAAAAGTTTGTTTCCCAGTTTGACCTGGCCGGGGATCGAACCCGAGGCCGGTTAGGTTTTACAGTCAGCGTGCCAAACCGCTTCGCTACCGTGGTCTTCAATAAGAAAAAAAATATTTAGATAAATATTTAAGAAGACTATCTTAAATAAATAAATAATAATTGAAATAAAGTTTATTGAACAGAAGCTTGCCGTGTGGTGTCAGCCTAGAGAATAGCACCAACCCAATTCTTCCCGCGGGTGTCGTAAAAGTCGACTAAGGGACACAAACCGGGGGGTGGGCAGTAGCGCCCCCTGCAGTACAATTCCACCGAACTGCGATCCCCAACCCGCATGCCCAGCGTGGGGATTATGGGCATTACCCCCTATGATAGCACAACGTGGCGCTTTTTAGGGGAGGGCTATGTCCAGCAGTGGACTAGTATAGGCTGACGACGAACAGAAGACAAATTATATTAGTGCACTAGGGATGATCTGTGTTGTGGGTACTAATTCTCTATATACAGGGTGTCTCATTCAAATCGGTCAGTATGAGAAAGTCTGAAACTATAAGACATACGAAGATCTGTTCTGAGGAACCATGTCATCGATTTTAATAACAAGAAAAACTGCATTCATACATTTTAAAAAACATCTGTACTCCGTTCGGGAATCGAACCCGGTTGTTTTGAAAAAAAAAACCTACACTCTTTCTATTTATATATCGATTGTGTAGGTCTTAAGCAGTAAATGTATGTATGAAACATGATGTCTAAAATGAATAAAATGCATTGTTTTCATACAAAATGCAATCGTAAGATCGTTACCTAAACGTGTTGAATATTGTATTAAAAAGTCGGTGGTCACTTCGAGCACCTTCTAAAATAAATTAAAGTATGTGAAAACAATGCATTTTATTCATTTTAGACATCATGTTTCATACAGACATTTTCTGCTCTTAGATCACTTACGCATTACAATAATTACCAACATCTCCATAGTCGGCAGTTCGGGTTTACTAACGGGCGGGATACATCAGACGCCTGAGTTATAATGTTATATAATTTCAGCGCGTAGGGGATTCAGGAGGACGCTGTAGGTGTACTTCGTGATTTACCAGAAGGCATTCGATCGTGTAAATCACGAAACGAGACTCTTGAAGTTCAATGACTGATGAGCAAGTGTTAGGTTATACGAGGGTTATACAATCTGTTTATTTCAGTACCTCTGGTTATACAATATATTTGGTTTATAAGTCTGCTGCTTACGTGAATAAATCGGATAGTTTTGAGTGGCATCGGAACATTGCACAGCGTTTGAACTCGAAGGGCATACATAGAAATGCGTAGCAACGGTACATCCACTTTTCGAAATATCCTTTTTAACATTGAAATTTCTATTATATTCTAATTATCATTTAACTTGTTGATTCAGCAAACACAATCCACAATAATATTAGAAGACAAGTTGCTTTTTACAGTACCAACCACATCAATAAATTGTAGCTAGCCTTGACATACTTGCACTGATAAAATGCTCCAATACGGACTAAATCCATTTGCAATAGCCCTCAGGAGAGTATTGCGCTGCCCCGCACTCTCAGCGGTGAAGGAGCGGACATTTGCGTGTTACTGTGTGTGTTATATATAATATACACTCACACAGTGTGAAAAATATGATTCGATATCAACCCTTGAATGTCGCCATTGCTGGGGCACGGGACTCTTCCTGCATTGCAGGAAAGTTAGGCTGTACTCCACCACAGAGGCCAAGTCCGGGTTGGTGGAGGATTGTAAGACAGTGGCAAGACAGTGGTAATCAAGCCGCCCATACGGCCTCGGACTTGTCTTAACGACTGCCATTACATGACAGCCGGCACCAACGGCTTAGCGTGCCTTGCGAAGCACGGAAGTGCTCGGACAAAATGCCACTAGCGGTGGTCACGGGACGGTCACCCATCCTGCACCTGACCGCGCCTGTAGTTGCTTAACTCAAGTGATTGAGCGCCACAGACAATATTATTGTCTATCATATTTTTCTCTGTAATCCTATTGAAAATGGATATTTTGTAGAGGAATCATAGCCACGTTAATTTATAATAGTTACAATGACGTGCGGGGGAATTTCTGGCAAATCCCAGACTTCTTTACAGAGAGTTGGTAACTTGGTATTGACGTGAGTACGAACCGCAAATTGGAAATTTCAAGCGCTGCACAGTATTTTATCATCCCCATTATTCGGACACTACATTTATATTTTAAAAACTGATAGAAATAATAATTTTAAACAAACATGTCGTTATTAAAACTGTTTTATACGGATTTATGCTCGTTTATTACATCCACCATCATCATCATCACGGTCATCCGGGACCACGGCACCTGAAAAAGTGCCGAAAGGTTGGAAAATTGTAAAAATGTAATAAACGAGCATAAATCCGTATAAAAACAGTTTTAATTATGTCTACTGCTCGTGTTAACCTTAGAAAATACTAAACATGTCGTTACCTGAAAAGCGGCAAATAATTAAAATAAAGCTATTGATATTACTGTTTTTGTAGCAGTGATTTTTATAGTACAGCGTGATATTTTGTAAACTTTGTGAACCGATACGCCTTTGGTTGGTGTTGTTCTTAGAAAGTTTGTCGGCAATGTGATATTGTGTGGATTCATCGATGCCATCTTTTCATTTCCAATTTGTTTTGCGGAACATTCGGTGGATGTATCATTTTGTATTTGCACACGCATATTGGATTTCAAAGGCAATTAATTAAATATTGCGTCATCATAAGACTTGAGATGAATATTTCGTCAGAGGGAGTTGAGCGTGGTGTCAAAGCAAACATTAGTCGCGTTATGTTACTGTGCCTGCAAAATGCATAACGCTGACTTAGATACCTTTTGCTGAGGCTTATAGGTTTTACGTTGATTTTTAGATAGGTGTTTATGAGTATTTAAGGGTGGGGTACAGTATGTCCGATGTAGATTGTACTGATTTATAATATATTGAAAAATAAATAACATAATTAACAGTTGCCTATAATACAATTAAATATAAATGAAAAGACGTGAACCAGGAGGCAGGGGGTAGGATGGCGAGGGAAAGTCAAAACGTGTGATGCGGTCGGCGGTGTATTCGAGAAAGAGAACTTAAAAACTAGAAACTTCTATTTATATTGGTTTCGTACAAAAAAAAGGCAACAGCGCCATCTAGTGGCATACCCCCACAAGCTATCACGCTGATAGCTAAATATAGATTGTGTTAGGAAATCATGGCGTGAAGTAGTTCGGGTAATCGCCACCAGATGGCGGTACCTATGCTGTCGTTAGAAAATAAATTTATAACTTTTATGTTATTATTACAGAGATAAGGATACAGAAATAACACACATACAGTCAGCATCATGCATGACGCAATTAAGTCAGTTTAGAGAGGTTGGTAAAGATGACTGGTCAAGCAAATATACCCAAAGTTTACGTGCTAAAGGCACATCAATTCACATTTCTGAAATTGGAACGGATTCGCCACATTTAGGCATCCGTGCACACAACATTTGCACGTAACACTGTCAGAATTACCACTTGCGCTTCTCGTATAGGAAGGCAGATCAATGGGCTACACAAAACCGCAGTGTGACGAGGTGCAGCCGTCGAGTATCCATTTTAGAAGCTTTGATGCGTG
Organism: Yponomeuta sedellus; assembly: GCA_934045075.1. Taxonomy (NCBI): domain Eukaryota; kingdom Metazoa; phylum Arthropoda; class Insecta; order Lepidoptera; family Yponomeutidae; genus Yponomeuta; species Yponomeuta sedellus. Next base: position 21,289,321 of record OW203721.1, read on the forward strand.
CAAGTGTGGGTTCAAACGTTACCGTTAACATGACTGAAACGTTACCGATCACATTATTATTCTCTTTGTCCACCTAAGTATACAACTACTAAAGACAACATCACAGTTTAGAATATAATCATTTAATCTCACGCAAATGAAAGCTGAGGTGATCGCGGGCAGTTCCTGTAAATATTTTTAATGTTATTTTCTATTATTATTTTTAATGTTATTTTTAAAGCGCATTGCCATGTTTATATATTTTTTTCCGATTGTTCAGGCATCATACCGTGTTGGGGGTACTAAACTAATAGATTTCCAATCCATTAATGATTAAATTATTAGACTCTGTCTTCAATATTGACAAAATTGTGGATTGTTTAAGTGTTATCTAATTCAATTAATAATTATTTTTAGCATCATTAACTTTTTCAATTTAAATACTAGTTTATAAATAATGTGTTATTTCTAATCCGCGAATTTCATGGTGGTTAAAACGTAAGATACAACAATTATTGAATCGCGTTAAACATAGCGATTGTTGTCATTTAATGTTCCACCAACCCGCACTTGGCCCCCGTGGTGGAGTATGGCCTAACCTTCCTGCGATGCAGGAAGAGACCCGTGCCCCAGCAGTGGGGACATACAAGGGTTTAATCGTATCGTATATCGTAATGCTTGGTTGCAACTTAACATTAACTTTGTGGTGTTTTAACGTTTCCTTCTCTAGAGCCCTTTTGGGAATCTTTGATCACAATAATAACAATGCTTTCCTATCTCTAAACGTTGTAAACGCGTTGGTTGTGTATTATTTGGGTGGTGGGTGGTCCTTCAACAACTTTCGCGTCGTCTACCTTGTTTTCGATGTAAAAACTTTTTCGATGACACATTACATGAGTAGGTAGTATGTCAGCACTTCAGAGTAAAATTGCATCGTTCAAAACATTTCATCTTCCACCAACCCGGACTTGGCCCCCGTGGTGGAGTATGGCCTAACCTTCCTGCAATGCAGGAAGAGACCCGTGCCCCAGCAGTGGGGACATACAGGGTTGCAATAGAAACATTTCATCCCTGTACAATGAAAAAATGAAGTTAACGTTGTTGGCAACGGTGACTATAATGTGACGTGATAAAGTAAAAAAAAAAACCGAGCTAAATTACAATAGTAATCCGTTATATTGGTTTTCATTACCACAATATCAGTACAATTAATCCATTTGTAGCTAGAATTAAGAGATTCTTAGAATACCATATAAAAGTTAACATGCATAATATAATCCATTATTGGCTGCATGTACAAATTATGACCTTGACAATTACGTCCTTGAGTGGAGACCGCGACTCGGCAAACGTAGTGTGGGACGCCCTCCGACTAGGTAGGATGACGATCTGCGAAAAACTGCAGGTGGATGCTGGATGCGGCAAGCTGAAGACAGGGCGCTATGGCGCTCATTAGGGGAGGGCTATGTCCAGCAGTGGACTAGTATAGCCTGACGATGATGACAAATTATGAAGTAACTATTGTTTACTGTAGTTGTTTTGCTATAGATTTCTGTGAAATAAATAGAGCAAATAAAATAAAACCAACAATTTTATTTACTATTCACTTTTATTCCAATTTTCAAATGTAAAATTTCCATTTGAATATTCCTATTTCCATCGTGCAATGATAAATAATATTGGTCTTCTGACAACATTAGCGGCTGTTTGCAGTGCAATTTTAATATTGGAAAAGAAGCAGTTATACCGCAATTGGGTTAAAGGTTTTGGAAACGTATAGAGCCAAAACGATTCCTCCCTAGTAGTCGTATCTCATATCGTTTCTCTCTTGGACACATTAGTTTTGATAATTATTTATATTTTGAAAATATCTCCCATCTTTCTTTACTATACGACTCACACTTATTCCCTTATATACATCGAGCTCATAATGAGTCGATGAGTTAACTTAACGGATCTGACGTTAACCCATTGAACCAAACGATCGCTTCCGATAAGCCGCGATTACGCGTCGATGGTCTCGCACGTTCAAGGGTTGATCAGAAATTGTAAAGGTTGACTGATATGTATGTTTATAATATCTAACTTTTCCGTATTACCCTATTCTTGTTCGTAGTCTTCGTACAGTGAGTTCTCAGACCCGATTTTCGGACGTGCCCATTTGTATTGCGTAAACCGTAAGACTATAACATTTCAAACAGTAGTTGAGAACTTTGACTGCTAAATATTTTTAAAATTTAGACAAGTGGATGTGAGTGAGTGATAATTGGACTTTCTTTTTCCGTGGAACAGAAAAAAATATTCTGATCTTACTTGGCAAATTTATTTGTGATTCTTAAATGTACCTACTTCAGGAACACTAATTTGTAATAGTATTATGTAGCAAACCCACTAATTACATTTGTACTATTTAAAAAAAGTATTACAATATATTACAATCACTAAAAAATGCTAGACGACGGAGTTAACAGGAGTCTTAATTACTCCTAAAATAATTTAAAGAAAATATGCACCAGTGATGGACTACGTACTTACTTAATCATAATTACACGTATGCTTGCTGGCGGCCAAGTTCTATGACGTTTAAGCGGAATTGGACTGGGAGTAACCCAGTTGTGCATTGGCTACAAGCCAAACATAGCTATGAGACTTCGACCAAAATGCAACTGTGTTCCAATCAATGCAAACCACACGATAAAGTTGTAAATCCATGCTAATAAGAAAGAACCCATTGTAAACTAAGCTGCCCGCCATGATAAAAATCTTAAACAATATCTAGCTGAATCAAATTTTCAACCTAGACGGGCTGAAACAAATTTACTTTTACACAAGAAATAACAGATCCTTCAGACAAGATTGTAAAGTCATTCCAAAACACATTGAATGCGTAGTGAACAAATGTAGGTATGCACTAACAAAGTTGTATAAAGCGCTACGTCAATTTCGCGAACGTATGCTAAGTGCTAGAATTCATTTCATTAATTTTTTTTTATTAAAATTGCTCGCGTAATCACGCCGAACTTCTGTCTCGTGTCTTCGGTATATTTGTTGTGGCATTTATTATTTGTTGTTATATTACAGAGATTTTACTGTAAAGAAACTCAGTCGGACGCCGTTAAGAGTACCTTTTACCATTTTCACGTTAGAGTAAAAACAAGAAATGTTAAGAACATTTGTTTTTGGGCATTATTCACTTTTTAGAGCTCCATTCCCAAATGAGGTGCCAAAGGGGCCTCATTAATATACATATTAATCTATGAAGGTGTTTTTAAATGGGTTTCGTAACTGGTCAAAATTTCGGCGCTGCGCATTGACCGAGAAATAACAAGAGTATGAAATTGGGCTGTAGGTACCAGTAATATAATATAGTAAGACAATAGTAATAAAAACAAATAATAAAAACTAGTTAAACGTATGTCAGACAGTGTGTGTCCTGCTAAGGGTTCCAGACTGAGTAAAAATACACTAATAATAATATATTTTGGTGGTACTTCGAACACCATATGACATAATGTGGTGGCTTGTAACAATTCAAGCAATATCTGTCCTACGATTGCTCAAGTCCTGATTTAGTTCCGACTACAAATAGACGTATAGTGTATTGCGATCCACGAATAATTATTGTATTTGTTTTGTTATAGGGGTACGGGGGGTGGTGGCATGTTCGGCGATGTAAACATCTCAGCTATTCTAGACTCCTTGAGCGTTAGCTACGACAAACGGGTTCGACCCAACTACGGAGGTCAGTATTGAATTAAAACAACAACCCACCATTTACAAACTTCTCCTTATTGCTTAGCTTATGCATATTGTGAATATGCTTACCGGCAAAATACTTTTCTCGGCATACTTTTTCCTGTATGTTATTTGGAACTTAATTTGTATCAAAAAGCAATGAACTTTTATTTAGAGAAAAATATGATTGGTGGATTTGATTTCTGCATGGACTAACCATAGACATTTGATCGGATTTTTGCTATAAACTATCCAAGTACAAAAACTGTATGAATTCTGACTATATTTATAAATCATTCATCAGGAAGATTTATTTATCGCAAATTATTTTTTATTACTTTTTCAGATATGACTTTATAGCAGTAACTTATTCTTTTTTACTATGGTATTATCCCAGTAAAGCCAATATTTACTAGCTACTATTTAAAACATTTTTATCCAGTATTTCATTAAAAATAATACATTGCAACCACAGATTTTTTTTTGAAAGAAACTGTATTTTTACCACAGTAATAAAATTCGAAGTTATACTATCAGGTCAACTTTGAAGTATTTTGTTATACGTTTCTTTCACAATTATGTCTGTGTATATAAGTATTATGTAATTATCTCCTCAATGTTGCTAATTTGAAAAGCAAGAGGTTATAAAAATTTTGCTTTTTTTTTACTTAATCGGTTATATATGGAAACCGATGCCATCCGCAAATGCTAAAATGACAAGCTGTCGCGGGTTATGTAAATATTACGATACATTTCAGGGCCTCCTGTGGATGTGGGAGTCACCATGTACGTGCTCTCCATCAGCTCCCTTTCTGAAGTGAAAATGGTATTAATACTGTACAACTTCTTTAAATATAGGTTATCTTAGAGGCAGAATCGTAATTTTTGTAGTGCCAGAAATTATGACTTCACGGGACGTAGACTGATAGCTATGTCATTCAGTCCACGGCCGGTTTGGTAAAGTCTCCGGGCGATGGGGCACGTCACCGCTCCCTGGTTTGGAATCCGCGCGCAAATGACAACGCGTATCTCACGATTGGGCTTGATTGCAGGTCCGCCGGTGGAGGTGGGCGTCACCATGTATGTGCTCTCTATCAGCTCTGTCTCCGAAGTGCTCATGGTACTCGTCATTGTCAGCTCACGCTTGTCTCGGTCACCGCGGTCCCCCGCCGCGACCGAGCAGCCCCAGACACGAGGCTGCGAGCATGCCGGCGTTATGGAGCAGACCATCCTGACTAAACACCACCATTCACTGTTATCTGTCGCAAAAGATTAATATCGTGATTCTATCGTATTTGTATTTGCTGTGGTGGAATTGTCCGGATGTGTCTTATGCAATATAAAACGTACCAAAACGTACTTTGCCACTAAGTATCCCGTCGAGCAATATACGATAACTTGCTCCATTGTTGTTTTGACGTGAATATGTCAAAATCTACGTCCAATACCGGGTGGCATTCTAGTACTTATTCTAATACATACTAGAATTCATGTATTCTAAATGTAATATTTGCAAACTTCTCAATAAAATTACATTTCATGTGTCGCCAGTAACATGGTATTGCAGTACGTACCTTACGGTAGTACCTTGCAGTACGTGGCTGAGAAGAAGTGACTTTTACTCTTTTCTTGTTGGTTACTACAAAGGTTTTTTACATTGATCACGTATGTAGGTGTATGGTAATAGTACGATCTGTGATTGCATTGATGGTTACTCAAAAACCTCTGAAATACGTACAACGAAACTCAGGGAACCGATGAAGTAGAGTGCGTTTTTGGAACTGGGTAGAAGTAAGTGTCTGTACCAATAATTTTTGGGTGAGCTTACAAATAAAGGGCGAAAGGAAGAAGAACAAATCTACTTAAATCTACTCCTACTAAAATTTCTAGGAACTTTGGACGCAAATATTGTACAAGAGGATGCCACTTAAGTTCTGGGCCTAGGTTGTATTCACGTCAATCATAAAAATTTACTGTTGTTACACAGACATACCCGCTTTTTTAGCTTCGTTTTGTTATTGAGTAGGTATTTGTTCGCGTGGATCCTATTACATGTTTTCGAAGAAACCTGTACACACATCAAAAGTGCCTGGGAGTCAAGTAGGTACATTTTCACTATAAAAATCCAATCAATGTTTAGCAAATCTGGTCATCGAGACTGGGTGATTCCTACGCCAAAGTTTACAGTTATGGGCAATTTATAAGATACAATAAATAAAATTTATCCACCCTTGCTTGGATAGCAATGTTTCCACCACTGCTAAGAATCAAATAATCACAAGAGTTGGCATGCTTAAAATAAAGCCATCAAAATCAGCTTGAGGAATGGCCACCCATGTTCTTTCTAACACGTCAAAAAGTTGTTTTACAAATCACCCATTTGGCTTCGCAAAGGGATATTCGTGTCTGAAAAAACCCTCTCCGAATAAACCTGAGCATCGAGGTTGCCCCGATTCAAATACTGACTCTAACCATTATTCATGGATCATTCATATGAATGAAATTCTTTACAAGGTTTTAAACATTTTTGATGTCCAGAGGTACTCAAAACTCGAATACGTATTTTATCCGGCCTCGTACTAAAACGAGATTCATCGGATAAGCAAACAAACCCCATTCTTCTTTCTACCGATTCCTGTGTTGCCCATTGTGATCGGAACCATAGGTGAAACGCTCAGCGGCCTTTGGGATCGCAAGACCACTTCACGTAAACGATTTTGGATGATTTGGTGGCTTATCAGGAAGCCGGAAGAACTGTGGGACTTCCTACCGAACACCATGTCGGTCACGGTATGATTCATCCGAGCAGTAATATGGATGTACCGGTCTTGTCTACGAATGCTGCAATGCGAAATCGTCCCCCATGTTGCTTGGCCATGCTACCGGTAATACGATGGCATATCCAGAGGCTGCTTATGTCGCTGTAGTCGACATCGTCGTGACATAGTCATGACGATGTCGATCTTTAGGTACCACATGACATAGCCATGTAGTGCCTGAGGTGACAGTACGTTGCTTGTAACGTCATGCAAAATTACAACGGCTCTCATTAAATAATCTCTTCTGGTGCCAAAGGCTATCGCTCCATATTTTGCTGTCTCATGCATTTTTTTAGTTCCGATGCGGAAATTGTAATGGTTTTGTAAGAACGCTATTACTCACTTTCAAAGAAATTCGGATTGACAGTTGATTGTCTTTTTTATCAAGATTTAAAGGAAGTTCTCTAATTTAATATTCGCTGAAAAACAACATTAACCCATAAAAGTTATAATCATCAACTGCGGCGATACTCTAAAACGTTCTTGATCCTTAAACACGTTTGATGTGTGTACTTCAGACTCGCAACAGAACGGAGGATTTTATTTATGTAGTCTTGCTGTACATGTTATAAATGTTTTTACCTAAGTTATCCACTGAGTTTCAGTTTGACTTGGAACTACCACTATTTCCCTCCCTTTAGCGATTATATTTTATCTATATTTATTTATTTTCTAGATTTCTTTGTTACTTCGTGGATGCAGCAGAAAACCGAGGAGTCTCATTCACTGACATTTGTGAGCTTGTTATGTTTTATGTTGTTGAAGGGGTTGTGGAATACATGCCGAGGCTTACTTACACCGGAGCCTGTATCGTCCTAAATTTTCCTTAATAACGGTATAAAAATTTTACCTCAGTCAAACCAGGGTGAATGACCCCTAATGGAAGCCAAATCAAGGGGACTGTCAAAGTCACTTTGGGACGTGACCATTGTCCGGATTTAGGTAGTAATAGTACATTATAATAACATTAACTCAAATAATACAAAGAACTGTGTGCACAATCACTTTGAATTAAATTTAATTAATCTAAGATTGAACTTAATAATATTAGACAGTTATGTAAGTATGTGTCCAATTAACTGATACATAGCCTTCTTCACTATCAACCGACAGCCTAACTGAAGGATAATCCACTGTCAATATGGACTCTATTTTAAATTCAACCCTATTTGGTGTACAACTCTAGTGTGAACAAGTTCTAACCGGAAATTCTAATGCAATGACAAAATCAGGTTCATGAAGTGAAGAAGGTATCAGAATCGTGACAAGTGACGAAGAATATAGATAGTTTTGTGTTTCGAAGTAAATGAAACAATAAACATAGTAATAAAATATGAATTTAAAAGCTAATATAAAATTTCTAACAAACTAACAACGAAAAGAGGGCTTCAGTTCTTTGGAGGTTTTGGAGCTTATGGCTAGTTACATACAGACGGAATTTCATTTCAGAATTTTGATTCGAAATATCGATCGGGAATCTTATACTCGTAGATACATCGCATACATACCTATGTTTTCCGTTCGAAAAAGTAGCGCTCAGTTGAGAGACGCTAGCTATTGACTTCAGACCTTTTATCAGCGAATGTAAACGACGATTTTCTGGTTGCGATTGCGTTGTTACTGTATCTTGCTTTGAAGAAGAACGCAACAAACAATACGTGGTGTGTTGCATTTTCAACGGCGCTTATCCGTACGGGATTCCGGACTCACAGGCTACCACGCCGAATTCCGTATCGAGAAAAACCTCGAACCAAAACTAACGTATGTATGTGGTAGGTTCCTAGTTATGTATGAATCTGCGTTTGGAATCCCAAATCAGTATTTTGAATGGAAATTCCGAAACGGAATACCAACTATATGTGGCCGGCCTTATTGTTATTTTCTCCTACTTACAAATGGTGTTATGTACGAAGAAAATTGGTAACAACTTCAAAGTCACGCTGTAGAAGTGTGTGGTGCTGTTATAATCTCAATGTCATCCGGGTAACACAGGGCAGCGGTTCTTAAAGTGGGGTCTGCGGAACCTAAGAGGTTTGTGGAAAAGTCACCTTTCTGAGTCACAGATTCACGGGTTTCGCGGATTCACGTTGCATATACATAAAGAAACGTTACAATATTTCGACGGTTAAATGTGGGGGTTGGGGAAGTGTAAGTCCAAAATTTGGAAGAAAATTTTTGAGGCAATGAAAAATAAAAATTTTATTATTGCTAATCTGACTTATTATTACTAAACTACGGTATAACTTTTTACTATCTTTTTGTATAAAATATCTTATGGTCTGCAAAATATCTTACAATGAATTGAATAGACATTGTTTTGATTAGTTCAAACTTTCGTAAGCTAAACATGATTTTTTGTCGCAAGAGTCCCCGGAGCTTAGTCATGTTCAGTGGTGGTTCTACAAAAAGTCAAGTAACTGAGTCCAGAACTAAGTTAATAAAATCATTTATGTAGCAGAGAACAATAATTTAATGACAATATGATTTACCCTCGTGCGTTAATCTGCCGACCCCAAAAAGTCTAATATGATTTGATAGAACAGTACAGTAGTGGTAGGCACCTTCCAAAGCTTGAATTTGAAATTTTGCCAGTTTTCTGTGAAATAAAAACGGTTTATCCCATAGCCTTAGAACTTTAGGAACCGCTGAAACAGGGTACCAGCAGTGTTATTTGTTTAGTAATGATCAAGTTTGAGTATAAGGACACTTTGCACCATTATTGGAATATCATTTTGTGATCCATTGAATTATGAATGAAAAAAAAATACTAACATATTATTATCTGCTGCTAGTCTGCTGCTAACCAACCACCGCTAGTGTTACGCATAGTTTCCTGTAAATCCCCCGACGGCCGAAGCGAGTTTTCATAGCACTTGAGTCAACCACGCAAAAACTGGCTACGACTGTTTTCAACAGCGACTGAGTTAAAGGCTATATACGTCATGTAACAAAGTGTTGCAATTTGACCTTAGTAAAGTTATAAGTCAGAGCACTCATTCATAATACTCGTTTTTTTCAGGATTTCACACTTGACTTCTACTTCAGACAGTTTTGGACGGATCCCAGATTGGCTTATAAGAAAAGGCCCGGTGTAGAAACTCTGTCAGTTGGATCAGAATTTATCCGGAACATTTGGGTACCAGACACATTTTTCGTCAACGAGAAGCAGTCTTATTTTCACATTGCGACAACGAGCAACGAATTCATTCGCATCCATCATTCGGGGTCCATTACTAGGAGTATAAGGTAAAATTGGTCCAAAAGTGCTGTGTACTTAAGAGTTGTGATATTTTTTATTTGTGAAGGATTAAAACCGGAAGTTAATCTCACCTCTTTTTTTTTTGTTTTGAATGTAACATATAAATTCATCGAGTCAGTATTAGGTATAACATGAGAAATTTAAATAATTCATTCCTGAAGTAAAACTTCTGTTTAGTGAAAGTTGCTTAAGTTTATCGATACTGATGAAACAACTTTCTGGTTCTTGCATTATTTCGATAACAAGTATAATTACAACTACTTAATAACAATTAGTGTATTGATTGTGATCAATAGGTATGTACCCCGAACGTATTCGGCCACAGCGGCTGATATAGCCAATTTTGGCGGAGAATGATGTCCTTTTTAATGTTTCGTGTGCAATAAAGTATAAAGTATGAATTATTGTGGTTACTATTATAGTCGCAGGGTTCCATTTTTCTTGTAGGCATTACTGAAAACTGATCAATTGGCGCGAATATGTCGGAAACTTAATTAAAATTCGTTTCCGTCGCCAATGCGAGGAATTAAAGGCCGGAGTTGACACATCACCGACGTTTATTCATAAATTAATGTTTTTGATAAATTTGCATACATGAAACCCCATGTTTATCCAATGCCATTGATTGAAACTAAATTAAAGTTCAAACAATATTTCTCATTTCAAAAGAAAAAAAGTAAAATGATAAGTACCTGGAACCGCCGTGAGTGCATGCAACGACTTATGAACGTTGATGAAGCGAAGGTGATCTGTCAGGATCATGACAAGTGGCAGTCCCTGGTCTCTGCGGATACAGGCGTGAGGTTATGTATGTATGTATGTAAATGAAAAAAGTGTACAAGATTTTATTTCACATTAATTCTGTTGCAGACTGACAATCACTGCTTCATGTCCCATGGATCTTCAGTACTTTCCAATGGACCGACAACTTTGCAACATTGAAATTGAGAGCTGTAAGTTATTTAAACCAAAAGTATAATATCTGATTTGCTAACAGCAATCTAAGTAAATTCTAAAGTACTCCATGCACTGTTTCATGCTTAACATAATTATCAACCCATTATGTCCGCACCAAGAGGCACGGGTCTCTTCCCTGAGGAAGGTATAGGCCGTACTCGACCACGGGGGCCAAGTCAGGACTGGTGGAGGCTTGCAAGACTAGTGGCTAGTCTTACTGTCATAAGTTTTCAAGCTGGCCTAAGGCCTCTGACTTATATGAACCAAAAAAATCATATTTATACTAAGCCCTTTTAGAGACTTATATTTATCAGATCAAAACTTTAAAAAATACGTGTTGCTAATAAAAAAAGTAGAAATAGTAAAAAGGGGAACCTCTTACAATATTAATTTATTGTTGTTATTATTACGTAATATAAACAAATTTTATCCTACGAAATATGGACTTGGCCGTCGGAGAGGATTTTTAAAAAACAAGACAAAGTTCAACTCGTTGATTTAATTAATTGTCGATTGAATTACATAAATTCTACTATTAAATTAAATACTAAGTTATTCTATTGATCACGATGATCAGGGATGTCCTCGCGCTACCAGCGGTGGTGCGGCAAAGGCGTCGGGGCTGCTCGCGGAGACCTCACATTGAGTGTTTGCTTGCTCAGCATCTAGATTTGGCAATCCTTCTGATGATTCATATTATATTGGGAATCTGCCTTTGTTATATTGCAACCGGTGCAGGTACGGACTCGTAACATACGTAACAATATTACGTAATAGATAGACATTTCATGTTATGTAATATAATAACTCTAATTATTTATTGACAGCACTAAGCCCTCACAAGAACCCTATGTGGGTAAGGTGATTCAGGGCAAAGCGATCAAATTAGAATTCTGGGAGAGATTTGCCAAAGATTTGAGAGATTTGAAAAATAATAAGCGATGAATATTTTTAAACATAATTACACAGTTACGAGTGCTACGTAAAATGGCAACCATGAGGCAAAGGTGGCTCACCTTTAGGCTATATTGTCCACTGCTGGACATAGAGCCCTCCCATAATAAGCACCATAGCGCAAGGTTGTGCCATCATTTGTAGTACCCATAATCCCCACGCTGGGCATGCGGGTTGGGGATCGCAGTTTGGTGGAATGGTTCTGCAGGGGGCGCTGCTGACACTACGGATCAATAAAAAGTAAATAGTCGCGCCCAGATTTCAGCACCGTGTCAAATCATAGGATTTTCTCTAGTTTCTTGGGCATTTACAGAAACGTGGTCAAGAAAATATACAATGATCAAAATATAAATAAAACAATGATAGTGTTGTTATAGACTGAATGATAGCGGTGAAAGGGTGAACTCTATCTGATTAATTGCTTTAAGATGCAGAAGAATTTCGTTGAATGTTTAGAAAATCTCAAATTTATAAGATCAAAACCAGTTGAACCTCTCTATCGATAACCTTCTATCCTGCGGTTGTCATGGACACCAATTAATATTGCTTGGAAGCTGGCAAAATCAATTTAATACTAACAAAAATAGCTTCAAAACGTAAAGGAATTTTGTTATAATAACATTTACAAGTATGTCAAAGTTTCAATATAAAAACTGGTTTAGTCTCAAAAAATATTTTTTCCAATATATTTTGAATACCGCTTGTGGTATTTTTCCGAGCTTCCGCGTTTCGCAGTGCACGTTAAACCGTTGGTGCCGGCTGACACGTAATGGCAGTCGCTAAGCCATATCAGAGAACTTGTGGCAGGCTTGATAACTTCTGACAGTAAGGCCCGCCACTGTCTTACAATCCGTCACCAACCCGGACTTGGCCCCCCTGGTGGACTATGACCTAACCTTACTACAATGCAGTAAGAGACCTGTGCCCCAGCAGTGGGGACGGGTTGATAACGAAATATATTTAGAATATTATATTTGGAATAGGGCTGGCTGACTTTAGATGGCAGACATATTCTCAAGTGTCTCATGTCTGCCATCTAAAGTTACCATTTGCTAGCGTTCTGGGCGTTCCGTGGGACACTGAACTAAGGCAAGTTTTAGTTTTGTGAATAGATTATTATCATTTAGGTATTATTGTACTTTCTTGTGTATTGCGTATCGTTGTGTGCGCTCATTAGGAGAGGGCTATGTCCAACAGTGGACTAACATATAGCTTGAAGAAGAAGAAGAGTGTTGTAAATAAAAATTATTATAATTATTTATTTCTTAAACGTAAATTAAATGTTACAGTTGGGTACACAATGCGAGACATCCGCTACAAATGGAACGAGGGTCCCAACTCCGTCGGGGTTTCCAGCGAAGTGTCACTACCACAGTTCAAGGTGCTAGGCCATCGTCAGCGAGCTATGGAAATATCCCTCACCACTGGTAAAATAACTTAGCGGCCTATAAAATATCTTTCCATAACGATGAGCTCATCCTGTAGTTTTAAAATATTTTTTTTTAATTCGCAGGAAATTATTCGAGACTGGCATGCGAAATTCAATTTGTGCGTTCGATGGGCTATTATCTGATCCAAATATACATTCCCTCTGGATTGATCGTGATCATTTCCTGGGTCTCATTCTGGTTAAACAGAAACGCCACACCGGCACGTGTTTCGCTTGGCGTCACTACCGTTTTGACAATGACTACCCTCATGTCGTCTACCAATGCTGCTCTTCCAAAGATTTCTTACGTCAAATCTATCGATGTCTACCTTGGTACATGCTTCGTCATGGTCTTCGCTAGCTTATTAGGTAACTATTATATTACTGATATATACTATATTGTCTTTGAATATTTTATAAATAAAATTAAAATTACGATTATGAGAAAATTATGAGTGACACGAAAAAGAGAAAGAAAAAGTAAAAAAAAATTTAAATTAAAATCGTTTATTTGCCAGAACATGGGTACTAAATTTCTTAAAAAGATTGTCAAGATCCATCATGATCTACCGACCGGTGTGCAAATTTGTAAAATTCTTATTTGTAAATTTGTAAAAAATACATACTTAATCGGTACAAATTGCCTTTTCAGAATACGCTACAGTTGGATACATGGCAAAAAGAATTCAAATGCGTAAACAAAGATTTACAGCCGCTCAGAAAATGGCAGCCGAGAAAAAGATAACTGCTGATGGACCTGCACCTAGAAGCTCAGAGCCTTTGCCTCATCCTAGATCAGGAACTCTGACGAGATCGCATACTCCACATGGCCAACCAAATCTTCCTCCCCATTCGCAGTCCCACGGTCACCCGCTAGCCCACCCACTTGGTCATTCTCTCTCGCACATGCCTGTGCCACCAAGTCGTTCATCGGTAAGTACTATACTCTCGAAAAATAATTATGTGACGTACTGATGTGACTTTGGAACTCAGTAATGATTAATGCAGTCTTTGTCGAAACAGGAAGTACGGTACAAGGTCCACGACCCAAAGGCTTACTCTAAAGGTGGAACGTTAGAAAACACAATTAATGGCGCTCGCGCTGCTGCACCGCCGGCTGTGGTTCCTGACGAAGAGGCTGCAAGCGCTCCTCAACTTATCCACGCTAATAAGGTATAATAAACGCTGCATACTTATATCTCTTCCTCTGCGGTTACTTGAGCGATCCTGCAAGGCGAATCTATACGAGTTGATGCAAGCTTTGCGAATGTCTTAAGCAAAAATTTCTTTTAATGTGGTACACTCACATTTATTTAATTTTATTCGTGGGAACCTATATAATTTATGATAATTACAGGGTATCAACAAGTTACTTGGCACTACTCCGTCGGACATCGACAAATACTCGCGCATCGTGTTCCCTGTGTGCTTCGTCTGCTTTAACCTCATGTACTGGATTATATATCTCCACGTTTCTGACGTCGTGGCTGACGATCTAGTGCTACTCGGCGAGATTCATTAAAAACAGGACACTGATAAATTGTACTCGGATTAAGTAAATGTATTATACAACTAGGGCAATGACCATCAAACCCTCCGATAACTTGATAGATTTAATGTCTTAAGATACTATTCTGTCTTTTTTAAGATTCAACGTCACATTCACGATTTTAATTAAACGTATATCCATGCATACGTATATAAATAAATAATAAGAAGCACTCAAAGTCTTTGTGAGACCTAACTATTGAATGTATTCTTTAAAATCCGACTCCAGGACTCCACTCAAACTGATGTCAATCAATGGTATCAACGGATACTTGTTTTTCATACATAAATTAGAACTGCAATTTTAACGATAATAGCTGCACGAAATAACTATTATTTTTAAATCGTCAAACACTTTTCACATTAGAAATATTCAATCAAAACGAACTTAATATTAAGTTGGGCTGAAAGTGTGAACCAAAATTATCTTTGGATAGCAGTGGTTAGGAAATTCAGGTGATGATTTAATTTTGTTATAAGTTTTATTTAATTTAAGGCATAAATTATTCCATAATAATGGTCATAACAGCGTATTGATAAGGTACTTTAGTACCTTACGTTGGTCCAGATTTAGAGTAGGTAGTGAGGAAAAATACTTGCACTTAATAATGTGAAACAGAAATATTAAAATCTTCCTATTATAATTCTTCCACAAATCTATATAATGACTAGCTCGAATGCACCTAATGTAGGGCTTTTAGCTGGTACCAGGTTAGAAAAACTTCTGAATGAATTTTGTCATCGTATAATTTATTTTTTTATTGAAGGATTGAATCGATGCTTGAACTTGCGCTAGGGCATTTTCTACAAATAAGTCTGCATCACACGTAAGTTAATGTCTCAGTGAACAGGTAGGTACTAAAATAATCTAAATTGTATATCAAAATTATTGTTTTTAACCTTATGATTGTAGGAGAAAAACGTTACCTACAGGGTGCTCTGTAAATAATGGTTTATACGTTAGCCATTATTGACGATGGTTTTTTAAAAAAAATAATGAACAACCTACGAAGATCCACTTTTTATGGCCAACCCATTTTAAAATTGTATAGTCTTGTCGGACTGCTTGTCTATCATGGCTTATTTGCTTAACAATAAAGTATCTACAAAAATATATTATGGGGCTGCAAAACTTGATACATACCTATATATAAATTATACAGTTTACCAGTAGAAGTATATATTGGCCTTTTTGCATCTACTTAATGAGATGATTTATACAGCGTCCAGTGGTATCTTCACTCACACTAGATGGGTGAAGGGACCACTCCGACGCTGTAGTGCCTGGGTCATGGTTTTATAGATGGTGTAGGCTATAGAAGTATATAAGAAAGCTAATAATAACATCATTATTTAGTTTACTTTATTTTAGCATCGTTTCACAGATTATCTAGTCTAAAATTACCTAGATATTTGTTACCTAGCTTTACCTAGATTTTTAATTTTTAGCTGAATTCTAATATACAATAAGGCAAATTTCTTTAAACTCATGCGAATCGCGATCGTTTTAATGAATAATGTTAATAAATTGCATACAATAATATAAATTCACTTACGGAGAAATAATTGGATTTGATATCTACAATATGAGTTTTAAAATTATTCATAAGCATTTAGCGAGAAATATAAAAAAAATACTTACGAGGTCAGTCGGAAAATTGTAAAAGTACTTTTACAATTTTTAGAAAATCTTAAGTAATAGATACGAGACTGTTCGAAATTTATAATAACACATGAATCGCTGCACATAGATGTACCATCTCATAATATCCATATTATAATGCGTATTACATATTTCATCATTCACGAAAACGCTCTCGCGCCTTGAAATGCTCAAAGCATCTGCAAGTATTTCTTGTTATTTGATAACTCATTGCAAATATGTCGAATAGCCGTAGCCTAAACGTAACAACGAGCGCTTTTACGATTAATCGCACTTAGGCGGAATAATTATTGTTCTCAGAGGCTGTGTCGGAATACGTGACAAAATCAAGCGTTATTATAAAGCGCTACGGGTTCTGGAAACTAAAAAAATCATCATAAGGGAGCCCATCCAATTCGATCATTCGAAAATCCATTTGAAGTTTTTAAATCCATCCATTACTTAATTTCATTCCCAATAAAATTTAATTGAAAATTCTTATACCTACTTAAAAATTCGTGAAATGCAAATTGTAATGTTACGAAAGAACGGCAAACTATCGGCAATTCCATGCTCTTTTGTCTGAAACAATGAATCATTTTCTGGATTGAAATGAATTGGAAGTTTTCCTCGTAGTAAAAGTTTTTGATATTGACAAGAGACCTCCATTTATAGATGTCGTTACACCCTTATATTTTGTAAAAAAACCGTGTAGACTCAAGGCTGTAATTTTTGGATATAAAGTAAAGTAAGTAGGTTATTGTCCTAGATTACGATTTGACTCCCTAGTGCACATAAATTCCACAGCCCCTGTACAAGCAAGTCGCGAAGTTAATTTTTACAAACAGCTAACAACTGTAGTGAGGAAGGGCAGCAAATAATGTCACTTCATTCTAACATCTTGATTGAACGATATATCGGTTTTACATTCGACGATAATCGACATCATGATATCATTAAACCGAAACTGGCAACAATTCCAGTGGTATAATTAGCTGAGCGAAGTTGCATGAAATACTAGTCCAACAACGTTATCGTTATCATCCTAGGTGAATCCGACCACGGCTTTCTAATGTATCCTTGCCGATCACCTCACAACATTTAGGAGTGTCTAAAAACAGGGTGTAACCAAATATCTATCAAAAAAGGAGGATCTGCTCGTCAGTCCAAACGATTTTTGCTGTCATGACAACTTAAAAACAGTAGTTAAATTGCGGCTCCCAGCCTACAAATATCTATCTTAAAACACGCGGTTCTCCCGCTACAGAATCGTTGAACATACAGATCTGAATTTTCGAAACGACATCTACCGATACTGCTATCCTAACGATCCCGATTCTAGTGTAGCGTAGCGCAGGCAGAACAATAAAAAAAAACCGAATCCAACGTGCGCATGTTGGCTGAGTATTCTTTCGGTGTAGGTCGGTACATGGTTAATAATTTTGGGTAGATATATTAGCGATACCAATTCCCGTAAACCTTAAGCACACGATTTGGGCAAGAAAGTTTTATTTACAGTTCGCAATCAGCTTATCATCTCTCTGTATGTATTTTTTAACAATACGAGTATTTGAGATAAAATACCTGTAGCCATTCAATAAGCCAGCCAATCAGTCAGTAGGTATATCTGGTGCCAGATATACCTAGTGGCATATAATGGTAAACTATAGAGATCAAAAGGAAATTTCATTATTTATGGTGCACCCAAAAATCAATCTAGTATAACTATGTAACTACAAATAGATCTAATTACACGTACTAAACATGAAATATCTTATAAGACTATTATAATTATTTAATTGTTATTGAATTTTTGCACTGACAATATTTGAAGTTAACACGCAACATTAACATTATCTAAAGTATCTCCCGTTTGGGACATTCACGGACACACATACCTAAAAACAAAATTATTTTAACGATTTTGAAATAACGGTGCATCAATGTCAATATGCGATAGTAGGATACAATGTAATATTGTTGTAGAATACTTTAAAGAAATGTTAGGGAAGATTTTTATGTTTTTGTATGATAGAGGTGACTTTATTTAAACTTTCATTGTTACGAAACAATTTTTTTTTTCGGTAAATATACAAAGGAATTACGTTGATTGCTGTAATAAAAATTACATATCGTATTTATCGTACAATCAAATTTCTCCTTATCTTGGCTAGATCTAACTTATGGCCGCAAGAAAAAGTACGTACGTTAGGTTGCTATTAAAGAAATAACTTGGTTTTTGCTCAACGTAGCGAGATTCTATGTGAAAAAAAGACGGCGTAATGAAACTAACATAAATTGTACAAATAGAAAATATAGTCGTATTTAAAATTCGAATTTGGATCTTTCGATCTCACCGTAACACAATTAAAAGTACCAACTATGGACGAATAGGCCAATCTATATAATGAAGGACTAGGTAAGTAGGTAGGTATGTTATTAGGCGTTGTGTTGGTATTGACATTATACATAGTGAATAATTTGACTTTCTCCTCTCACTAAATAAATATTTAAGACTGAAACAATAATACTTTTGGGTTTAATACGCAGTTAAACTGATGTAGCTGAACTTCCTTCAATTTTTTTGATGACAAAGAAAGCATTTAAAATTGTTGCTTCACCAGGTGACCACCGTATCAGACAATTAAGTAACGACTTCTGAGTGATTCTCAACGTATCCAAACAGGACTTTTATGAATTTAAGTTTCTCTTGTTTATTTACTGTACCTACAAGTAAAGGTAAAGGGATGACTTCATATTCTATTAGGTATATTTATTTAATACTATGTGTTAGCTTACATTGCGTATAACAAAATCTCCATATTTATCCGGAAAGAGGAGCTCTTCTCGCTAATATACACAATACCACAAATATCTTTCACAATTGGTGACAACAATTTTAATTGTTCTGTTCTTAAATTACCGCTTCGTGGTTTTCAAGTACTCTCCGGAATAAAATCCCCTATCGTACTCCGCAAACTCTTTTAGTGTAGATATGAGTTTTTAGTTAATACGTTCTTGTATACACGAAAGTAATGAATATGAGTCTCGTCGTGTTGAAGACACTTTGGATTTTTTTTTATGATTTGTATATGTTTCGTGTGACTTTTCTTTCTCATTATCCTTCATTCTGTAATATTCCTGCTGTCCCCTTCTCATTACCCATTTGTTCAATTATTTTAACATTATACTTCGTTTCACCATCAGTTTTCTTATCGGTACATTCCACTCCGTAACATTTAGTTTTTTTGAAATCTCTGATATGAAAAAGTATAGAAAGAAAACCTGCATAATTAAAACTGTTTTTATACGGATTTATGCTCGTTTATTACATTTTTTACAATTTTCCAACGTTTCGGCACTTTTTCAGGTACCGTGGTCCCGGATGACTGAGGTGACAGGTGTCTTTTATAAATCATTAACGGTTAGTTTACTACCCTCGGCAAAAATTACAAAAGTTAATTATGAAGTTACGTTCCAAAATAGACAAACCAATTATTTTTGTATATAAAGTCAACAATATTGATTATTAGTAATTGAAGTTAAAATTAAATTTATAAACAAATTACTTTATATGAACTTAAAGATACTGATTATTAATTGAAATTAAATTGATATGTTCCTTCACCCGCTCAGCTATGAAGCTAGTGAAGGAACATATCGCTGATGTGAAACATAAGCGCTCAGGTAGATCTGCAGTCAGCGAGCATACACTTAGCGGTACCAACCACTTTATACATTTCGATGCAATAGAGATCCGCCGGCATCCAAATTTTAATAGAGATCGTGGTTGGAACATACTGGTAGCATGGGAACCAGTGCTTAAGTGCATGAGACCCCCTTGCTAGAAGTGTGACTGTAGAATAAATAATAATAAAAATAAATTTAATTTCAATTAATAATCAGTATCTTTAAGTTCATATAAAGTAATTTGTTTATAAATTTAATTTTAACTTCAATTACTAATAATCAATATTATTGACTTTATATACAAAAATAATTGGTTTGTCTATCTTGGAACGTAACTTCATAATTAACTTTTGTAATTTTTGCCGAGGGTAGTAAACTAACCGTTAATGATTTATAAAAGACACCTGTCACCTCAGTCATCCGGGACCACGGCACCTGAAAAAGTGCCGAAACGTTGGAAAATTGTAAAAAATGTAATAAACGAGCATAAATCCGTTTAAAAACAGTTTTAATTATGTCTACTGCTCGTGTTAACCTTAGAAAATACTATAGAAAACCTGCATTTAGTACCTAGCAGGTTCGCAGGGCATAAGAAATGTATGCGTAGTATTCAGCGGAGCAAAGAAATAAGAAGATATTTCTTTGATAGAACAAATCACCCAGACTTAAGCTTGCACTGCTTCACTGCACTGCTGTATGACACCGAAACAAAAATCTGGATTGCTGAGCTGCGATGGCGTGCTTTCGAATTAGCATATAAATCTGAGCTAATGCATAGATAATAAATGTAAAATTGGATCAGGTTTTTTCAATATAATATATATAATTGTCCAAGTTTTTTTTAAGTTTACTTCCCTGTTATGTTAGTGAAATGATTTGGTCTTTATTTAGGGCCAATGTTGAAAAGCAAAATTAAAAACAATTGTGTTCATTTTGGTTTTGGTCTAGTTTCTAATAAAAAGTATTCCATAATATTCCTTAAATAAGTCTCAACTGTAATTCTTGGTGTACAAGTAATAAAGATTATTTTATTTTCGATTTCCATCAACCAAAAAACTACTTTACTATTTTATTAATTACAGTTACATATTCCCTGTACTGAGCTAGACCAATTATTTATGCTAAACTTGATGGGATAGTAATCAATCTATTTCATTCTAACACTTCAATGCTGATTATAAACTAGAACATTAGGCATATGCCCAAAAACTGTACCGCTGTGTGTTAATTAAAATACCTTTCATTTGTGTCGATTTGAGAGTTCTTAATCGTTTGGATTTTTTTTCCATTTCCAAGTGCAAATAAAAGAGAAAGGAAATGTTTTTGTGTATAAAGCCACTAACATAGACCTGACACTGATATACAATGCAAACATATTTATGAAGATATAAACAGTGCAATTTAGTGGCTCAGCGCTTGAAGTTGCTAATCTGCGTCGTATTGCCCTGCACTGGGACGAAGGTATACTAAAGGTAATTTAAAAAAACTTTCCTAGGAAAAAGCGCATTGCAATCTCAACACATGTTTACATTGAATTTGTTTTCATTTGACTCATAAATCGTTAGTTAGATGAGGTAACCACTAAATTTTAACAAACAGATTAAGTGTGTTAAGGAATGTACTTATTGCTAGAAACAACGACACGAACGCGATTCAGGATTTTTATCATCGTAATTCTCGAGAAATTTTGATACTTGTACATATAACTTAAAGTTTGATTGAAGTTAAAAACCACTGTATAGTATAAAAAACTAACCTACACAGACAAATCCATTAGTTAACTAGACAGGTAGGTTCTTATTCGATTGCCAAATATTAAAGTAAGGACCTACACTGTAACAGTACCTATTTTAATAATAAATACTGTACTTCGAAAGAATAGCTATGGGTAACGAGTAAGAGCGTAGGCTAAGAGAAAGCATATATTTAAGATGTGAATCCGCATGTACTGCACCTAGATTTTAAGAATGTAGCGTAGACTAGCGTACGGGAGAGCGGGCAAGATGAGCGCAATCGACACCACTGGGATAAGAGACATTTAATACCAATGAAAGCCAATAACTAACCACCATCACTGATTCTTTAAAATACTCTATCTGTACCTGACTGATCGTTATAAGGTACTTTTAACCACCCGCATCACCGTTCTTCTTGTCTGTAAATCTTTTACGCGAAACCAAATTCTAAATCACATTTAAATAAACTTTAGACATTAAAGTATTGAAATATTAACTAAAATAAAATTCTATTTAGAGAATGTCAAGTTTATTCCTATCCAGTTGGAAATAGTTTGATCTTAGGAAAGGTCTTTTATGTAATTTTAATTGAAAATTGATGCACCAGATAGCCCTGATATGTTAAATTCGTGCACAAAAAAAGTACCTGGCCTTTTTTAAGTGCGTATTTAATCACATCATATTAACAATTAGTTCAAAGGACTTGATTTTCATAAATTGAATCTTAATATAATTAGAGTCGTATTTATAATCTCACCGAGTGATTTGAAAGTAAAAATATTAATTGTTGTAAGCAAGAAATCAAACATTGATTGCAGGATAGGGACAAAAAAATGTAATAAAAAAATCTATTAAAAAATCTTCTACAAGCAATACCTTGCCAAAAAACATCACCAACTGTACAGTCTGTTCGCTTTTAGAATATACCTACCTCAATTACTAATTTCGAAATTGGGATCAGGAAGTAGTATTACACTCGTGTGCTTTCGGCAAAAACCGGAGCCTACTCTAGAGCCCGAAGTATATTCTAAAAGCTAACAGACCATAAAATAGGTACACAAAAGAAGTACATAAAAAAAGAAATCCACACAAAATATGGTCAGTTATATAAACCACTCTAAGACACACGTCCAGAAGACCCCATAATTCTGGCAGCGTTACCGCGCTGCCCATATGAATCCATCATTTTGGAGAAGATATGGTTAAAGAAACTTGACACACAGTCTTCGGTAAATAGGGGCGGGATGAATTTAATAGGCACTTAAATATAATTCCTTTCCGTCTGATGATTCACCTCAGCGTAAAACGTTTCATGTACTGTTACCAGCCATCAGCACCGTTTGACGATATTGCAGGTGACATTCAAAAGGTTGATATGCAGTTAAATTAATTTAAAAAAAATGGAATTAACCTCTTTGTAAGACATGACAATATCTGTCAATTCATGGTATTATTAATACGACTTCATAACGACCTTGTTCTTGACTTATACTTTACGAAGCGTTATATTGATTTTATTACCCAACATTTCAAAAATATATATGGTGTTTTTCTTATAATAGGTTATGGAACACCAAGTGCCAAAGAATTTTTACGATTTTTTTAAAGTTTGTGCGTTTTTTTAATAAATAAATGAAAAAATAATGTTAAAAATTATGGAAGTAGTGTCCTTAAGAGGCTGCATGCAGTGATACGAGTGCCACCAAGGAAAATATATCATAATATCTGTCTTTACAGATTGTTCTTGCAAAAAGTGACAGTACAACATCAATCACGTAATTTGTGATTTTTAAGATTTACGGCCGTATTCGGCTCAAGTGCTATTTGGTCCCAGATCCTTGTGCGTCGATTGTGTGTCCTCTAAATCAATATTAACGTTATTGAGAGATTGTTCTGACACTTTATGCAAAAACCATCCGTAAAAAAGGTAAAATTCTTTACATTCATGGCGCTAGTGTAAGGTACTGGATGGAACCCCTTAAAACTAGATATCGGTATATTTCATAGATAAATGGATGCCTTGATGGAGATTAATTAAATTATTTTGTTTTAACAATAAATAATAATACAGCAATATACATAGATAACAATGTGATAAAAATGTACTTGAAATAGATTTTCAAAATAGTTTTGATTCGATTTAAAATATGCTATGTGAACAATCTTAGGACTGCCTGGCTGTTCTAGCGGGATTACTTCTGATTACCATGCCAGAGGTTGTGGGTTCGATTCTCTGTAGCGGCTGCCGTACATTTGTACATTTCCGAGTTTTTAACTTCCTTTTCTGGTTACCACGAACTGGACTGGACACGGTATCCTAGTTTGGGACCTGAACAAGTGCTTGTTATGAAGAGGTAGTTTGTATTCGTAAAATAATTGATTTCGACATATTGAGATATCCCACGGAAATAACCTATGTAACCTACTCTTACAGACATTATTTACATGATTTACCATAAATAATACTTAGGGAATTATTTTAATAAATTAGTTTTGCTTTATAACTTTAAAAAATATATATTAGCAGAATACAATGGAAACTGATGAAGCTATCTTGGCTAAACCTTAGAAAAACTCTTCCCGCGCTTAGCGTATTTAATAAAAATAGTAACCAAGTGTAGTTAACAATAATTTGAAGTAGTCTGTGATTTTGACTAACCTCAAAAAAGGACGAGATTGACAATGATATTTTTGTTAAAGAAATTACATAGGTTTTGGCTTCGGCCCAACAATATTACATTTCATAGAGTTAATATTTGTTATTCAATTACAGCTTACATGAATAGTTCTCATGCATACATGGAAATTGTAAGAACCCTACATTATAATTTCCTCCACGATTCGCTACTAATATCTGTATAATTGAAACATTTATTTATATTTAAATTTCATACGTGTTGGCGTAAATAAGAATAAAAAAATGTATTCCGTTCTACTTTAAAAAAGACGCAGATGGTATTTCTCGCCATTCTGGCTTTAAATGAAAATTGATTGAAAATTAAAATTGAATGAAGAACTTCTTGTGCAATTCGTGTCATGCTTCCGTCATGGCATTGACTTTACTGAGATATGATAAAAAATCTGTTTACGGCCGAATACATAAAAAAGGTCAATCTAAAACTGAAACGTAGGTGTGTATTTTACCTTAAATGTTGAGATCTATCTACACTGCAAAACTAAGTATTACAGTTTTTATTTTTTTTATAAGAATCTACCCAGAATAAATTTTTTTCTTCAGCCAAGTCTTTTTATGAAACTCTCTTTCGAGTCCTTTTTATTTCCATAGTACCTATATCTTGTATGCTTAAAAAGTTATTGCAATTTTAAAAGTGTGACACATAGTTTTGCAGAGCAGTGTCGAATATGTTACTAAAAGAAAAAGTATGCAGCTAATTGTTTGTTGAAATCGAAAGGGAACTTATATATATTTGTCTCAATTCGTGCTGTGACTTAGCGTGGAAACGCTATCCAGACACAAGTACCTTTTTATCACTGCAAAGCATGTGTGTCAAATACGATGTACCACTACCGAGCCGTCGTCGTCGGTACGATCCATCCAATACAATCAGATGCGTTGATTTGCTCTGTATTCGGTTCCAATTTTGAAACCCACTGATCTATTCTGAATTATGCCTATAGTTATGAAATAGTTATTACTCATACATAACTTTAACAATAGGATACCTATTTGATATCAGGTAAGAATAGGAGTTAGTTATTACCTACAAATACATATTAAACTGATATTTATTTACACATCAAGATCCTAAGTCGGTAACAAGCATTCGCTTAGATTATGATTTTTTCTTCGATCATGATGTAATTTCACGCGTCGATGTATCAGTATAGTGTTATTAAAGATACCTACTCAGTAAAATACACCAGTAAAATAAAATCAAGACTGTTGATTTATTACCTTTTCTCGTTAAGTTTCATATAAGTGCTTGTATTTGTTATAAGGAGAATACTAATATCTTGTTTCCAGAGGCAATACGTAATCATTTCCTAATTACATGTTTAATTTATGCCACTTTAAGGACATTGATAAAAATTAGTTTAAGGTGAGAATTAAATTTTATTTTCACATAATGTACTCCCAAATATTGTGAACAACACTCCTAAAATATTAAAAATACCTATAATATTGCGAAAATAAAATTTAATCACAACAATAAGTTTATTTTATGCACTGACTTACAACAGTTGTATAATTATTATACACTATAATAAGCCAGTTAAGTTAAATGCTATTTGTTTAGATTAGTTCAAATATTTGTGATTAAGTTAATTAATTGTTGGGACTGTCCTATTCTTCCTTGGTGCAAACCGTATGTCTTTGATGTGGATAAAATAATGTTGCTCAAAACTGAATAACTTTTAAAACAAGTAGAGACATTGTACGAACGTTTAGTTCTATGATCCAATAAATATATGATCTGTAACGTTTAGTTTATTTCACTTCATCCTTGGGTTGCTTGCCTCCCCGTCTTATGCCCAGTACCCTGAGCCCCGTTCCTCCGACTACACGCGCATAACGAGTCTTAAGAGATTCTTAGGTGTTCGCAAGTCTACATACAGCATCTTACTTGTAGTAGCTGTAGTAAATCAAAATAATCATCATCATTCAGCCACAAGAAGTCCACTGCTAGATAGAGGCCTCCTCCATGGATTTCCAAAAAGCATCCAGAATTTTCCTGCCACTTGGATGAAATATGGTGTCCATCTTGTGGCTGGTAGTTAAAAGCTGCGCTTGTCGATATGTGGTTCCATTCGAGAAATTTTCTGCCTCCTAAGCCATCAGTGTTGTAGTAACCATCTACTTAATATTAACATCCACATAGCACGCAATGTGTGCATGTCAAGTATTGGTCCCAAATTGGAAACTCTGTGCAAATGCAACTAGGCAAAGGCATTGCAGACAATTAACCAAGACTGAAGCTATCTGTATGGATGAATCAAAACCACGACTTCTATTTGTAGACAAGAGTATAAGCCAAACTAACGATGCAGTTGATGATTCCATGAAACCCGTCAATTCATTTCTTTATATCCGAACGAGGCGTTGGTCAATCACGTGTATTGAAACACTTCGTGAAGATACAATACAATATGGCTATCATCATCAGATTTGGAAACGCTGGACAAGTAGACAAATCCGCTATTAGAACTTAAACTAAAGTAAGCCTTGAGCAAATTTATAAACGCAAACAAACTGAATGAAAGAGACAACTTCAAAGCCATCGCAGTTGTCAATAAAGTGGCGAAAATGCCGTATCAGTTTGCCAGCTCAGTGGCGTCCATGAATGGAATATTTTTCTGTATCTAGAGTGGACAGGGCATTTCCGTAGGCCGTGAGCAACTAACAGCCCTGACCACTTTAGTCTGTTAGCTTATATAACATACCTCGGACTCCAGAATGGGCTTCGGTTTTCACCAATTTTCGCCGGTTTTCGTACTGATGATCGAGATCCGATTTCGAAATTAAGTGTCATATTAGTTCCGATATTTCAATTACACGAATATATCCGATAGCAGCCGAGGTATATTCTAAAAGCTAAACAGACTAAGGCAGGCTAAGCCACTGGATAAGTAAACTAATAGATATCTATATACAATCTAATTCATAAAAGGCAAAGTCCTTGGGACGGCACGTGCCGTTTCTTAACTAATATCAATGTAAAGCGTGAGTAACCCCTCAGCATTGGTGTGAGGGCTTGAGGCGGCCGCTGTAGTGCTTTCCTTTGTAGAAAACATTCGAACTACAAAATACACTCCTTAGTACTTATTCTGGAATTTTCTTTTTTTACGTCGACGTGTCAGTGGGCTGGCCATATCTCGCGAAGAACCGCGAGATATGGCCAGCCCACTGCCGTTGAAGTAGCCGTTAGACAGCAACCGTTGGAGGAAACGCGTTCTTGAGTGGAGACCACGACTCGGCAAACGTAGTGTTGGACGCACTCCGACTAGGTGGGATGACGATCTGCGAAAAACTGCAGGCAGATGCTTGATGCGGCAAGCTGAAGACAGGGCGCTATGGCGCTCATTAGGGGAGGGCTATGTCCAGCAGTGGACTAAAATAGCCTGAAGAAGACGAAGACATCAACGTGGTTGAATCAGTTGAATCTAGCAAACAGCCAGTTCCTGAATTGAAAATTCGCTAAGTAGAAGTCATAGTAGTGTAGTGGCTGTCTCTTCGAATTTCTCAGCAGAGCGTGACAGAACGTAACTTATGCATTTACCTACTTAGAGACAATCTCAATTTAGAAACCGGCCAAAAGAAAGATAGTTTTCCTTGCTAGATTCAACTAATTCCAACCCAGGATATTCGATTGTCAGCAATTTTTTCCTTAAAGAAAGTTTTAATTTTTTCACCTAAGTATATACGTATTAACCATTGTCAAAGATAGCGGAAGGGTGGTTGTCAAATGTTAGATTGCGGTTGGTGTTCACAAGGTATTAATAAATATGTATTTTTGGAGTGTTTTAAGGAATTGTGTTTTTATAAATAAGACCGTAAGTTACTACCTGGCTAGAACGAAGGCTCTAGGCAGTGGTATATCGATAGGTTAAACCATGGTACGGTCTTTTAGAACAAACGATCAAATCAAAATTGGTGGCGCCATCTAGTGCTCACGAATAAAACAAAAACATCATCAGTCTTGCCATCCAAAACAATTATACTTCTATGGAGTATCTTTTAATGTTAGTAACAAGATAAGTTGAGTGTAATGATCGATATGAAAATGCATTTTAAGTTAAATATTACCAGATATCTGATGGTAAAGGTAGTGATTTAGTAAATTTTCCATAGCATCAAACTGAATATGTATTTCGAAACTTTGACAAATTCACAGTGTTGCAAAGTTTTAGTGTTCACAGTGTTGTTGTGTTGAATATGTCACGAAGTTTCTTGTACCTATTCAATCAAAGTGTTGTAATTGAGATGAGTCACTTTGTATCCTTATTTGTATCCTTATCTGTCAGCTAAAGTTTACACCATGGGTTTCACGAAAGTCTTCAATAATTTCAGACGGGTTCTCTTTCATCGCCTATTAGGGTGGTTATAGCGTTACCGAACCTGTCGACAATTATTTTAGTAAGTTTAATCAGATCTCTGCGATACAAACTTAAAGCCTAGTGCAGATACCGTAAGTATTGTAAACATAGAAATCTCTCTTTAGTAAATAAATAATTTTATCTTATCTTATCTTACCTCTGTTGATCACAGGTCAGTAGTCTGGGACTTCTACGAGTACAGGTAAAAAATAGACTTGTATTAACAAGACAATTTTTTATTGGTGTGTAAACCTATTTTGAACTCCTGTCTCCTACTACATAATGTATTAAGATAATGCTAAAAGGTGACTTATTTTAAGTGCATTGTGTACCGCAGAAAATAAAACACATTTGTATTTGTGAATTATATTTGATTCCAGCTGCAAGTGACATTTAAGAGTAAGGGCTGATTTTTCAATCTTCGAATAAAACCTATCCGTCTAATAAAGTATTTCACAATAATATAAAAATGTCACAGTGAAATAACAATAGAATGGCAATTACAACACATTTTTGAAATGGTTGTTTAATACGATATTCGACGAATAAGTTAAATCTTGAGTGATTGAAAAATCTGCCCTATAGAAATTACCTTCTCCAGAAGCTAGCAGATCTCTAAGCTCTCCCGAATTAGTACCCGAAGGAAGTGATTGATGATGCAGCCGCAGCAAATGCAAAAGCGCGAGTAATTAATAATTGCCTTTAAAACTAGACTTAACCGGCATTTAACAGGTAAGTACGTAACATCGTAGACTCCGTTTTCGCTTACCATCAGGCGTGACTGGGGTCAAGTGTAACCGTAACCTGTACTTAAAAAAACAATATTAACTACACAATTTTTCACAAGTATAAAGAAAAAAGTATTGAGAACATATTCTTACATGTTATCTTATTTGTTCTGTACTATCTTATCTGTAATACAGATTCGCGATACTCATACATAGTTACTTATATATTAAACGCGTCTAATCACGATTACTTACTAGGTAAAATGTAATTAAATAATAATTAATAATCGCGATTAGAACCGTACAAAGGACAAAGTTCAAAGTAGTTTCGAAATGGCGTGGATAGTGAAATTCATCTCGTCATTTGAAAATCATGTAAGTTTATTGATAATTTTATTAGCATTTCAAGTATAATAATCGGATAGGGAATTTTATGCAGATTGTAGTGATATATAACACTTATTGAATAATTACGTAGTACTTTCTCTAATTTGAGAAATGCGGAACTGTGTCCACAAAAAAGATGCAAAAAAATGGCGGTGCGAAATGACCCTGCACTATGCGGTACCTTTGAACTTTCTTTTGTCCGAGCGCGTCGAGCGCTAGAAGGGTTAAAATATAATCATCTTATCGGTTTCTTTATGTTTTTCTTAGTTTTATTTTTGTAAGTAACAAATAAGTTTATATTATTGTTTAATAAAATGTTTAACAATATAATTATCTGAATAAAGAGTTTCTTCAAGCGATTACAAGTTCCACCGAACCTTGAACTAAACTGAAAGTTTAACTGTTGTATGGAATCAGGCATTACTTTGCGAAAATCCATAATAGCATTAAAATTTCAAAATTACTTTGCTGAATTCCGCCAAAAATCCCACAAGCATCATGCGGTTAGTTAATGCACCGCCCTCCCTCCTCCTCCCTTCCTCAAGAAGGCTTTTGCGAGCCTGAGGATGCCTCGTGTTAGAGGCGAAACGCGTCGCGCATTTTCTCACACAAGCATTGGTGTCGGTGGTAGTGTGTTCGTGTCTTGCTTCTGCTTGAAAAAGTGGGGCGGTGCATTACCTAACCGCATGGTGCTTGTGAGATTTTTGGCGGAATTTAACAAAGTAATTTTCACATTTTAATGCTAAGTTTAACTCTATTACTGATGTTTGTGTATTTGGTTTTGAAATTAACTAAATTTGTGTTGAATCCAGAGCTGTGAGAAATTAGAATTATTAAAATAATGTTCTAAATCTTCTTCTTATTCTTTTGGTGAAGAAGTATTCTTCTTATTTTTACGAAGCGCTCGTGGTTTTGTCGAACTGAGTAATTTGTAATCACTTGAGTTAAGCAACAACAGGCGCGGACAGGAGCGGGATGGGTGATCGTCCCTGATTACCCCTAGTGGCATTTTTCCGAGCGCTTCCGCGCTGCCTTGATAGGCACTTTAAGCCGTTGGTGCCAGCTGTCATATAGTGGCAGTCGTTAAGCCATGTCAGAGACCTTATGGGCAGTTTAAACACTTCTGACAGTAAGGCCCGCCACTGTCTTACAATTCTCCACCAACCCGGACTTGGCCCCCGTGGTGGAGTATGGCCTAATCTTCTTGTGATGCAGGAAGAGACCCGTGCCCCAGCAGTGGGGACATACAAGGGTTGATATCGATAACTGTTTTTATTATGATTTTCTAATACTATCAAAGTATTCGCTGTCGAAGCATTCTTAGAAACCACTGAGAGAATCAGTGCGAGGAGTAAGCCCTCGGCCAGAACGTCTTTCATGGCATTAAACTATAACGGATCTTGATAGCGTTAAAATGTATTTTTAGATTTAACTTATAAAAAATGGGTGAAATCCATAAAAATTTTAAAAACCTATTTAGAGGGTAAAAATTCCGCCCATGCCGGGACTCGAACCCGCGTTTTCTGGCTAACCGTACTAGCGCTCTCCCAACTGAGCTAATGGGCAAGGGCCGGCATCGGCGAAATTTCGCCTCTAAACAGGATTTTTTCAAAAATTGTCCTCAGCACGGGTTAGTGCAACAAAAAAAGAATATATCCATAAAATTGTCACCCCCGGTTTCTCGTATGCCAAGGATCAATTGTTGACTTAAGTACAAAAAAAACATCATCCGTTTTAACAATAAATTTAACAGACTGTCAATTAGAAACTTAGGGTACAATGAGTATTTCCAATTATTTTTGTAAGTTTTAATTGACAAGAAAAACACATGTAAAGAAAAAACGCCGAAGTTCTGGAATTTTAAATAAAACACCATAAATATTAGCGAGCCAGTCCCATGAATCATAGTATTTTTATTTATTTATTCTGAACGCGATTAAGTCCTTGATATCAATGGAAAAACAAATGTAGATGTACCAACTATATTATCGAGTCATAGTTCTTATAAATAAAAATATTTTTTCTGAAATATGTTTCCTTACATAGCCTCAATTTTATTTAACTCCTTGGCAAAGGCGTCTCCTACTTTCCACCTCTCCTTACCAATCATTTACCTCACAATGAACGTATTAGGCGATCCACAATATTTGCATCTTCGAAATTCATTTATTATTTATGATATATATGAATAGCTAAGAATTGTTTCTGAAAAGTGCACTCGTCAAAACTACAGAATGTTCAAAGAATTACTTGGATTATTCTTGAAACAAATTCACACAGGTTCTTCATGAAAACTTTGTGATTTTTACTATCAAAACGGAATGGAAATTTAGACACAGATAAAACAAAAACGCAAAAGGGTTACATGAAAGAAGAAATACTTGAAGAATAAACGTTAAGGTCCATTATCTACTAAATATGGATAAAACTTAAGTACAAACGTCATAACTTGATATACATATTGGTTGTGTCGATCTATATGGGCAGTAACTAGAAAAGTAACAAATAAACCGTCCAATAAGATGCAACTTTTATCGGATATTCATAACAGCATGCAACAAAACATTTTGACATAGCTACACATTGTTGGTTGCGTGACTTTCGTTAATTTTCCCCAAACATATATATTTCCCAATTATATTAGTATTTATCATTTGAGTTTAGACCTAGGTACATATAATATTTTATTACGAGTATACACCGTTCCTAATATATAGCGGAATTAATATGCTTAACCTAAGGCACGGTTGTGTATACATGACATCCAGATTTTTGTTAAGCACTGACGAAAAGCAACACAAAACAATATATACTTACTATTCTAGTACGATACACAATTATACAAACTTATGCTCGTATCCCAGAGGGGTTTACCACTTGCCACGATGATGACAAATTTCTTTTCCATCAACATTCGTTAGTGCACCGGTTCAACTACTTTTTGTCTTGAGGCGCTTTGAGGTGCTATCTAGCAACACCAATGGTATAAAAATGATAGCATATCTTACAATATTTTCTTTTGACATTCAGCTAGCTGTTTATTTAACAGCAATTGAATAACAAATGAATATAAACCTGCCTTATAATAGGTTTTTTTTTTCAAAAAGTAAACATAAATATTGTTAATATCTAGAAAGAAATAAAGATATTTATACCAACAAGACTCATCGCAGAAACAACATAACCAGATAAATTGACATATTCATATTAATTTATTAATTTTTGCGCAACAACGTCGTCAATTTATATATTTTAAGTATAAAACCAAAGCAGAAGTTTAGCTTAAATTACATTGTAACATAATTACAATTTCATAATGAATACAAATAAATCAGTATGATCAATTAGCAATTAAAATAATATATCAGTAATAATATAATGTCAGAATATGAGCACAACAGAAATAAACGAAACAAAAAGAACATACTCGTAGATACAAAGCCTGTGGTGTGTCTAAATTGCCACAAAAGGCAGCTAATCCAGCATTGTGCTGAGGGAGTGAGCCGTCAGCGTTGATTTTCAGTCAGCGTCCCATAATGGTAACCCATAATGGTAGTAGGTATGGGGTGCGTGTCGTGGTGCATTTAAAAAATGTATGAACAGTATACTAAATATAAAAGTAAAAGTGTCGTCTTAAATACTTAGAAGTAGATATACAGATGTTGTATTTTAACTTTTTAATGCTAATAGATACAGTACTTAGAGATCTGTGAGTTACATTTTGAAACATGCAGCCTCTTCCGTGGTATCAACAGCCTAGCTCTTTTCGATTTTCGATCCATATCTGCCAAAAAACACGGAAACCGATTAAAGTCCAGTTTATTGATCCTAAGTTCCAGGAGGTAGGTTCTAAAAATAGGTTGGCATAGTGGTTAATATTTTTGATGTTTTGTTTTTGAAACAAAAGTTATGATTTTTATTCTATTGGTGGCACAAGTTAGCACCCCAAAGCGCATTAACTCCTTGTTTGACCACTTTCGCCAGATATATTTCCTTTGTCGTTGAAATTTACTATAGATACATATAGAGTCATCTCCATACGCTCAACCTTCTTCTCCACACATTCCTTTCGTAATTGCAGTAAAAAATCATCTTTAATCTCCTACAATCTTTTTATAATTAGCGAGTTTACAATATTGTAGAAACATAAACTTGTCCTCTTATATGTACAGGAAAAACACTTAGTTAAATTTTTAGAAATGTTTTAAATAATGTAAAAGTATAGCAACAAGAAATAGAATTAACATGAACTTAAAATGTTGTCAAGCATTTTTTTTGGTTTTTTTTCGAGGATAGTTTTGAATAGTTTATTCGAGGTTCAAGCTATTTTTGTGTTTTGTGTGAAGATTTTTATATAAAATTACGCGGATATGAATGTACCACATATGATTTGCTTATCGTAATTAGATTATATTATATCTACCTACGACTATACTTACAGTCAGAATGTTGACCATCTGCTATAGTCTCAAATCAAATCCAACTAATAATATCTAATGTGCATAGGCCGTGCGAATGCCTTCTTAAACCTGGCAAGCCCTCTCATTATATTATTTATATGTTTGCTAATTAAAAGCTAAAACACACATACTTTAAAAAAATTTGAAAAGACGAAGGTTAACAGTAATTGTCTGCCAGTAAGAATTTTTTAACCGACATCAAGAAAAGACGAAGTTTTTAATTCACCGCTGACGTTTTCTTCAATTTATTTTCTTATAACTTTGTTTAATATATTGTGTTTGTTCAATTAGACTAATATCCGATTGAGATCATAGAAGAAAAACCCTTGGGGGTGCTCTAAGAACTTTTCAGCGGGTAGCAGCAAGTTTTCAGTAAAAGCAAAAAGTTTAACTAAGAGATTGTATCAAAGAAAGTACGTCGTCAAGATTATCCTACAATAATTTGGTGAAATTTTTCGTAGATGGAAATTGAGAACATTCATTTTAAAGCAAGTGTTAAATAACTTTTGCTGTGAACGAATTTTTCAAATAACTTCATTCAGTAAATGAGAAATAATTAACGAAGAGTTTCTACTTTACAGTATTTTAATTTTCTTTTGAAATGAAATGGTATTTTTTCAAAGTAGCGCAGAAACTGCGGCTTAATGAACGTTACAATTCAAACTAGGTGTCCATTTCATAATCTAAAACATTTTTGATTATCTGAAAATTGATTATCTGAAAACTTCGGACAGAAGATGACATTAGAGATAAGAAATAGAAGATGTTTGGAAAGCTCACTGAAATATGCATAAGCCGGCTAGCCTAAACCAAGTATATATTTTTCACTAATTAAATAGTATTTATTTAAATTACCCCAGTGTAAACGATTACAAATGGGTATTTTTTTTATTTTTTAAGCATTTTATAATGCTCCAGTTACTCTTCTACTTACAATGATATATATTTTTCAAATCTGATCTTACAAAAATTAAATACAATATGTCACTAAAGCTCCATATCCATCCGGGTATAAAGGGTTTTATTCAGCAATATATTTATTAATATGAAAACTTCGAAATGACGACAATGTTATGGAGTAAAATACTACTTAAACTGTGTTCCTGATATATATTTCGTGATTTTAATTTTTTGCTACAGATTTGATTAGTAAATATAAAATAGTGGTTGTAGTGATACGGGTTATTTTATGCCCGAGCTGAATTACTATTGATTGTTTACTATTGTTAATTACTATTGACATTAGGACCCCGCATTTTTGGATACTTATGGAGTTTTAGGTACATATTGTATATGGTGACGACGTCGCCAAATTAATATTAAGCTTATCAATAGAAGTCCAGGTCTTTACCGCACTCTCTCTTCAAGTCGCAACCGCTCAACCTAAGTTTGACACTGACATTCACACAAAAATATAAGTTACTATCTATTCACGGCTTACCATACATTAAATATTCAATAGACTTTTTCAAGAGATATTTTTTTAATTCTCAAATACTTTATGTTTACCCACATTAGGGCAGTGACTGACATTATCAGGGTTACCTCAAAAATTTGCAATTCGCTTATTACGTCAACTAGAATTTGTAATTTACAATTTTTTTTATTACTACATTACTGTAGTGACTAGCAAAAGAGATATTAGTAACATTATGTGTGCCGGGTGGATCTACACGAATTGTCGCTAATTCGTCATTGTTCTCATTAATCTCTCACAGTTCTCAGCACAACAGAAATGTACTAAGAATACAGTTATTGTCGTTTTAGTATGTAAGTTTGTCAGTCAACTCCAACTAATATAGAAATAAAAATATCTCTAACAACTGTTGCACTGACAACATAATAAGTGTGACACTTCCAAGGACAATGACGACGACAATTTGTGTAGATTCACCCTGCCACGGCTTTGTCTCGGCTCACATCTACACGTTCGTCCATCAATGTTTAGTTGTGGCCAATGCTTGCTTAGTAATTTTCTCAAATAATGCACGGAAATTAAAACTGAGTAGTCATACTTAAGCAAAACTTTTATTTGAAAATACCATTACTACCTACTTTTCAAAATCAATGACAAACAATAATAAATGTTCGCACGTTTAAGAGTGTTCGTTTGTTTTTTTTTTGTTAAGAAACTGCTTGCGCTTTCCAAGCAGGTTCGAAATTTAAATAAAACCTTTGATAAGTTATGTACCTCCTTGGTTGCCGTGTTGCTCTGTAAATGATCGTTCCATTTTTAAATTACGCGACAGATATGAGATTTATTTGGCCGCTTAAACACGACCCATATGGATTTTCATGCAACTTTTGCCGGTCGCCGCTCGCATGTATTTGACCTGTACAATTTCTCTTTTTCTCAAAGAAGTGCAAGAAATGTTTTTTTAAAATGGTTAAAATAATGCTCAACTTACATCTATTTTAAAGGATGTCTCTTAATGATAATAATAATCAGAATTTAAAAGGTTGTATACTTAGCTGCGTAACGGTAATAAACGCTTTCAATTTCAAATTTCCGAGCATGTTTGAGCATGAGCAAATTTCTGCTCATAGTGGTGTTATTTGATAGACAATGCTTAACCTTACGATACACATATGTTAAATCTAGTGGGAGAATCTGTGCAGGACCGGATATTTAGGAAAGTTGTAGATCTGCAAAAAAATGTTAAGTATAGAACAAAGGTAGTTAAATCGAAATTCTAATTGGGTTGTTTCACGAATTGCGTAAATTAGAGGTAACTCTGCGTACAAGTTACACCAGAAACATTTGTCGTTCATTGAGAATTGAAAGTACGAATAACCTTTCGATTATGGAGACTTCGACATTTCGCCACGTGACCGAGCGAGTGCAGTACAAAGCTTTATTTAGCTTTTTGCCTTGTTTAACCTTCTAAATTGTATGTGTAGATACATTTGCAACTTTTGAAGTGCGCAAATATTTTTTTATTACCTATTCGTAATCGTAAGTTTAGTATCTGTAGTATCTTCGCTACTACAGATACTGAACTTATTTAAAAACTTACTCTATCACCAAACTGAAAAATATGCTTGTATTTCATATTTAATTTTAAATTTACTTTGGTCGTAGTGATACGGGTTATTTTATGCCCGAGCTGAATTACTAATGATTGTTTTACTGTCGGTTGTCCCGCAGTGCACGTGGTCGCATGCCACTATGACGTTCATCGGAATTAGTGTAATAAATCTATCGACATAATTTGCCTCCAATTTGGGTGTTCGGGTTAGGTCTCCATGAACGGAAGAATATTCTTAGTACAGTAATTCGTCAAGATTCGTTCTTATAAATCTAAACTTAAAGTGAGGCTATTTTGTGAGCAGATGTAGTCAATTTGAGGTTCCGTTTGGTTGTATTTGAAATATACAAATCCCCTTAATGAAACTATAATGGCTATTATTCTTAAGGCACGGTTGTGCTGCTAATAAGCCCACAAACATTTATCAGAAAAATTAAGTACCTATAACAGATACTGTATTTTTTTATCATATTTTTAACCTATCACATTAATTTTCACATTAAATTATAAGTGGCATTGACAGTAATATGCCGTAAAATAGTAGTAATATTACATGAACCGGAAAACCTTTATCGAAACTTCTTATTAAGAAAAATAGTTCGCAGCTACATGTTTTTTGTCATGGCTGAGTTTGAAAGCGGATGGTTGACAATATAAAAAATATATATCAAAGGTACTTGATAATACACAGTAAGAAAAATGTAGTGGTTTTTCAAATGTTTTGCAGACGCCATTATATCTCTTAGGTAACGGCAATACAGGAACGCGTGTGGCAAAAAGTACCAGCAGCAAAATTACTAAAAAAATCATCTCCAGAGCTTTAGCTTGAAAGAGAAAAACAATTCATTCAAAAACGATCCATTCTACGCATAGGATATCCTAAAACTACTTTAAAGTAGGTAATTTTAAATTCCCGTGATTATAGCTAGTAAAACATTTAGTTAGAAAAAGGCAAGATAAATATCGGTTTGTCATGGCTGTACCTATCCTTTTATAAAATCAATGGGATTTTTTTTTGTTTTTTTTTTGTGTTTTTACTTAAGTAACTTCAAATAACTTGCAAACTTGAAACCAGTAACATATTTTTGTGTATAACATCAATCAAGGCATAGTAATACAACATTCAACAAAATTTTATTGGAGGTCAGTTTAAAAAATATATTAAATATATATTAATGACTTGTTCTCCTCAGTACGGGCGCTTGCAAATACGACGAATTATTAGGAGACAAATTCTAGTGCTACGATGTCTAATTGGGAAAACGGGTCTAATCACGATTAGATCATTAGTCATTAAGAAATAAACAAGGGCTGTGAATAAAACCAATTGTTTTAGATATTTTTATCCTAACTGAAATTGGTAAAAAACTGCTTTTTCGTTATATTTCAAGCGGTTTTTTTTAATATCCAACACTTACAATTTGTTAGAATTTAATGTCGGTGTCTGCGATCGCAATTTATTATCTGCTTATAAACTTTATTTTAGACAGCAGTGATCCAGATGTCATGAACACATTTATCTGAAGTAAAAATACTCAGTGGTTTTACATGTAAACGCAAAACTGAGACCATAAACGTATTGTTTATTAAATTTGAAAAAAAATAAAGAAGAAATTTAAAAGGATTCACCGTAATTCATCGAATAACTCAGAAACAGTTTGAATATCTAGGTTACTTAAACACTGCCCATAAAATGCGTGACACGAAAACAAAGATTCTATAAAAAAAATTGGCTTTTTACCACAACCCGATTTTTTAAAATATTTTTTTATTAAAACAGAATTAATCGATTATTATCGATTGTTCATTTGCAATGTCTCATCTCTTCGCTACACCACTTAGTGGCATATTGAAAGTCATAGCAAAATGAACTTGCCTTAACGATAGCTATCGAATACAACATAACGTAACATTTACATACAGGCACGTACATTGCTTCTGGCCCCACACTAGGATACCCTGTCTCATGAGAACCAGAAACAACGACATCACAAACATGTAAACATCCAAGACCTGGGGATTGTTTGTCCCCAGCTAGGGTTCGAGACCGGGGACATCTTGCATGGTACGCCACAGAGGTCGTCATCAACACGCTAGTTTGTTTAAAATAAAGTTACTCTCCAAAAATATTTCGACACAAATTAGGATTTATTAGAAATAACTACCAGGCGGAGCTCTGTGTGGTTTCCGCGGGTCCGCGGGCCTTGACGGACAAAAAGTATTATTAATTGTGGGTGGTACAAAAACACGATACCTATATGTTTCATGGTAAAATCTCCAGCACAGTTTAAAGAATCGTCTTTTTCAAGAACTTGACTCCGACCAGTGATTTAAAGAGTCGTCCTTTTCAAGAGTTTTCGACTCCGACCATGTGACTCGACTCGACTCAATTTTTTTAATTTAGGTCTTAACGTGTAAGTCGTATCCCAGTTAAAATACAAAAGACGTTTTCTAGTAGGCAATGCTAGCGATTACATAACCATGGCTTTCAAAATACCCAGATTTCAGCGTCTAGGTATTATTAAAGGTGATTTGAAAAAGATTTGTAGGGATCTATAGCTGAATCCTCTCCACATATAAATATGCCTTTGTATAAGCGCGTAAAATATAATATTAATAACGTATCTGGACTTTCAGTAAACGATACATTACAACTTATAATTAATAAAATAATATTTATTATGTAAGGTTTTACTTGGCGAATGCTGCAGCCTGGGCGAATAAAAATAGCTACAAGAATTTCAAATTACTTTACCCAGGAAGAGGAAGAAATGATGTTATCTTTATAATACTTAAATTTGTTTACGGATAATGAATTAGTATTGAAAACGCGAATATTTTATGCAAGTTTTAGACTATGTTCATAGTTCATACCTATGACTATTTACCTATAATATTGTACGTTTCATAGACACTGTTTCATAGACATGTATTACTTATAATTATACAAACGACTACTGCATGAAACTAATCTATTACCGTTTATTAAGTAGACACAATTTATAATGGAAATAAGCAATAAACACATACCTATTTATTTATTTGATACTATGCTTCGAAGAACTATAGTATTTCTGTTGTCTGCCTATCCTGTAAGGGTCACGGCCTTACGATAGGACTTCGTCTCTTTTTGGTAAGGCACAGTTGTGTCGCTACCGCTGCAGACAGAAAACTGTACATGTCTACTGCGTTTGAAAAAACTAAAAAGTTCGCTGGTCTTCTGTATTTAATTTCACTAATAATAACTGAACAATTCAGACATCAGCTTTGCTATACATCATGATCCTATATGCAAATTCTAAATACTAACGCACAATTATAATTATTACTATCTAATTTTGGCATTACACACCACTTTGAAACGTTTTCTTACATTCATTATTAAAATTCTAAAAATGTTACACAATAATAGTATGCGGAACAATTACTTAGGCGTCGTTTTTATAACGATAATGAATGTCGAAATTTAAGCAAATCAATGCTTAAATTTCGACAAATTTTCAAATAAAACCTAACTGCAAAGTAGGTAGTCGGGGCTGTAAGTAATGCAATTTGCTTAAGTCAGATGTCGCTGCCTGTACGTAATACAGAGAATAGTGTAAAGAAGTTCGAAATTTCACTGATGCCGTGAGTCGCCCATTGGCTCAATTGGTAGAGCGCTGGCACGGATAGCCAGAGGTTGCGGGTTCGAATCCCGGCATGGGTGAAATTTTTAGCCTCTAAATAGGTTTTTAAATCAATCCAATCCGGTTACATGAGGGCAAATTGCAAAGCTTTGTATAGGTAGGTAGTAGAAACAAAGTCGGATAATGTAAGAAGCTGTTGTCGGTAACTGTAAGTGACTGTACAGAAAAAATCCTTCAATATTTGACGTTAAAGTCTATAATTTGAAATCTTATTCTAGGCCAAAACATTTGAGTAAGTTGCTATCTGTTTAGTGAGCTTTTTTCAGGTGTACTTTGTATATTCTTCTTCTTCTTTAATCCCTTAACTCCTCCAAGGAGGTCCATTAAGTTATTCCAAGTCTATTCATGGCAAGTACAGGCCGTTCTGTGCATGTCAGATTTTTCTCCTTTGCCCAGAGATTACTTTTACTTTAATGCTTTTTAATATTAATATACAATTCATCTTACATTAGGAATATTTTAAAACGTTTATCGTTGAACTAATGAAGAGATCACTGCAATGACATTTGTTGTACTGATCTCAGTATTTTGACTTATTGTAATACACCTTATATAATAAGAAATTGCACCCAACAATGGTTTGACAGTCAAAATAAAGCGTTGAATCACTAGTGTGATGTCGTAGGTAGTAAATTATGATACGTATACAGAAATCAACACCTGAAAATTGTTTTTGAAGACAGTAAGTGTTATGGTTGGATGGTCAATATTATTGAATTATGAATATATTCATTACTAAATTAACATGTAAAATTTAAAAAGTATCCTAGTATCCAGCTATCTCTTTGACGAGTGCACTTATAATTTTTGAGCCTACTAATGATAACTGCAGGTAAGTAATTTATTTACACGCGTTGATTGTGTTGGTGATTAGAGCCTCAATAAAATAACATAGTTACAAAGTAAATTTACATGCCTATAAATTCGACCTGAAGTTGGAAAACTAGTAAATACCATACCGATGCTACATTAGAACAGTTTTTTCAAAGATTTGTTCAGTTTACAAGATAGAAGAAGTTCAGGCACGGATAGCCAGAGGTTGCGGGTTCGAATCCCGGCATGGGTGAAATTTTTAGCCTCTAAATAGGTTTTTAAAAGATACCAAAAAGTAAACCTGCATAGAAGCAACGTGACTATACTGTTAGGAGCTATCGTACATAATACACATAAACGTAAACTGCTATTCTAGAATGATACATCCTTCCAATTTTTTTAAGCAATCTTCTTAATATAATTAAATTAGGTGTTAATACATTGTTACATATACTTAATTTTAATAATGATGACGTGAAGCAAACATTTTAAAGTCGAAAAATTAATCATGTGTGTCATAGGTCGACAGAGTACTGGTTTATTCAATTCATTCCTTGAAGTAGGCTCGGGTATAGGTTGAACGTCAAAAACTTACTGTTAAAAACGTACAGTTTAAAAAAGGAGAATTGTAAGTTTGGACCCTACTCATGGGATATTAATTTTATTATTAAATTAACTGAAGAATAGCCCACTTTAAATAATGGATCGAACAAACTATAGTCTATAAAGCTTTTGTTATGTCTGTGTGCTCGGGGGAATAAGATATGTTGGATACATATTTATCTTCTCCTAAAGTCTTAGCAAAAGTTTTTTTACTAATTTGATAATAAATAGATGATTTAAAAAGTAAACCACTCAATAATAATAACTTTAACTTAGTCAACGTTATTCATTTATACTCTGATATTAATTTTTACTAAACAGTTGATTACTGTTTCTAGGTATAAATCTGTCACTAATCAAATTTTAGATAGTCTTATATAGCTGTGTATCCTTATAATATTTTTGCACATAAAACACATGAAACTAAGAAAAATAAAAGTTACATATCCATTTCCAAAAACACTGACATAACAATCAGTTAAAAAAATTAATAACCTTCTTTATCTATCTCTACGGATACCGTAATTTCATAGTCAGCTGATTCCATTTTCATATCACAGTGCTTGAGATATTATCCACTCACGCTTTTTATTCGATTCTGTCAAAAATATTGCTTGACAACTTTCCGCTTTTACTACTTTTCTTTACAAGTACTTGGGTTAGAAAAATATTCTTTCTTGTCTTTAACACTTTCCTTTTTGTGGTGTAAAGCAAGAATTAGTATCAAGCATTTTTAATATCAATCTCTACCACAGATGTATTTTCGTCTTGTATCTTGCCTATTATAAAAAAAATAACTGTGTCGATTATATATATTATTTTCACAAATTAATAACATACCAAATTTATAATGTTAGGGAACTACTTCAGTTGCACTTTAAGTTCTATCCATATTACAACGTGCCGGCGGCGTGCCTGCCCTATGCAATTAATGAAAAAAAATATCCTTATAATTTGCTTAGAGACTTTACGGTCAAACGTGACGACGCGTGACGACGATTACCCGGTGTTGGTAGGAACTAGATAGAGGGTAATCATTTGACAGTGGCGGCCGAGTAGTTCTAACACAGTACAGGCATCCCTGGACTAGGTATTAGTAATAGTGCCCCGCCTTCCCCATTCAATTATGTTTTTTTCCTGGTGAGTTATTATCACATAGATAATATTTCAAGGTTAATACACCGCTGTGTGTGTGCTTGTTCGTTGGTGCCACGCTTGTAACTACTCGCCTGATATCTCGCTCCCCAATGTATGAAACGGGCGACTTTGTGAATGGCGCGGGATGCCGCTGTTCTTACGATGCCCCTGGGCGATCGCCTTATTGGATCCTAAGCTTCCGCCACTACTGTTGTTTGACATATTTAGACGCTTGCTTAATATCACGTTTAGCTTTAAGCTTTTTCCGTTATTTTTAATTTAGTTATTTTTTATTTCAAGTGTTTTTTTATTAAATTTTATCTTTGTAGCGCCCTCTAATGACTAAAAAAATTTGATTGGGAATATCATAATGTTCTTCTTGTTACTTTTTGTACTTTTATTGTA
Organism: Yponomeuta sedellus; assembly: GCA_934045075.1. Taxonomy (NCBI): domain Eukaryota; kingdom Metazoa; phylum Arthropoda; class Insecta; order Lepidoptera; family Yponomeutidae; genus Yponomeuta; species Yponomeuta sedellus. The sequence goes on from OW203721.1 coordinate 21,333,373, forward strand.
GTCTCTAAACTAATAAGTTCTCATTTTACTTTATCTTATTACACGTATCGTTGCGCTCGCATGGTCCGTTGTAGTGTGGATAGACCTCTAGGTGGGTGTATCGACATGGCGACGACAACAAGTCTTAAGAACATACAACCATACTGTCCAAATTAGCCCTTTATTCGATATAGATGTCTTCAATGGGGTACGCAGTTTCTATAAACTTTTGATAAAACCTTTGGAATGCGCGCCTGAAACAATTAAAAACAATAAGCTTTATGGCGTTTCTTCTAAGCTACATATGTCTTTTTTAACAATTTTTATAAAGTCGTGATACTTATTCTGCGAATGTGAAGAAAAAACATTATAAGGGAACCTGCCTTTTAGTTAGCTCTGCATATATTGAGATTGAGTTGCCACCAGATGCTTATATCGAAGCATAAATCATTATTTTGTCATACAAGTCCAAATCATGACATCGAAATAACTATTTTATCGAAAAATAACATTAAACATTGAATAATAAAATAATCGACTGGAACAATTAACTCTTTTCGTGAAAAATAAAAATTCGCATTACTAAGATGTAAAAAATGTTGTCTCGTAATAGACACGTGATATTCCGTAAAATAGCGTCATGGTTACAAAAAAATATCATATTGATGCAGAGACGTTATCTGTTCAGGTGGGCAAAATTGTAACTACGACCTTGTCATCCGCCATATTGAAAAAAAAAAACATAATGCTGTCTGTTGATTTACATATTTTATTCACATTTAAATACGGGCCTTTGACTTTAAATTTTCCATTTTTTCTAGGTAAATTTCTTAAATGGCACCCCCAAATTCTCCACTAGCGCCGCTATCAACTGAACGGATAAGCTAGTGGTACTGTACGGAGGTTTTGGATGGATTGATGGGTGTTAGTAAAAAAACACTCGCCATTAATTAACATTGTCGAGAAATAGACAACTCACCCCACTGCTTCAGCAACAGGCCTTGTCGATTCTTGTCCGCGGAACACGTGGCAAGCGAATCTTTGCAGCGTGGGATGTTTCGTTATGAACCCCAAGTACCGGTGATCTCGAGGGTGGAACGCACAGAATGATACGTTCTTCAATGAATAGAAATAATCAATGCAGGGGGCATTGCGAACTCTCTGAAAGAATAAATTGATAAGTCACTATAAACTTGGACAAGGTATCAATCGGATCCTAATCAGAGTTACATGCTGTCGAAAGATGTGATACGAGCACATGTTAAATCTGTATGCACACTATATTCTCCAACATTCCTGCACCGCGCAAGCAAAATGTTTCACATGACACACCATAAATATAACGTGGGACGAAAAGCAGAGAGACCGGCGTTCCCAGGCATACTATCTGTCTGGCGGAAAATTTCCTTTTATAGTGGAAGCTCTTCCTTTTCCATATTTTAAAAACAAATAGCAAAGAAATGCTTAATTAGTCATTTCACTCAATTAAGGTAATTAAATTATACTGTCTAGAATATGGATGAATAGTTTCACAGAAAATTTGTTTGATCTTATGTGGGTACTTGATAATTGATAATTGGATAATTTTCAGAATTTCTTTCTTGTATTCAGTAAATTCTCACCTCGGGCTTAGATCGATCAACCATACGAAGACCTTGATCTGATACTTCCAAAATACATGGTTGTGCCACAGGTTCTCCGCTGCATTCACCCACAATTTTCTTAACAGCTTGACATACCACGCCTGTTCCTTTATGAGCTAATGTCTCCACTGATCCCATATATCTGATAATAGATTTTACGTGATTTAATATAATATCAAACAAATTCAAAGTACAAGTAATTTTTTTTGAAGAAGTTATGTTAGTCAATAAGAAATAGACTAAATACTGACCCTAACAAATATCGTTCCCGTTTAGCTTTTGCATTAGCAGGGTCAAAATCATTGTAGTCCATATCGACTGCATATGCTGATGGAAATATTCCTTGCTGGCCCGTTCTCAAATTGACTCCTGCAAAATAATAAATATTTATCCTTGTCTTTAGGTACAATTATATTACTAAATATTTCTTGCATACCTTCACACCATAAATCATCAGCTTCCTTTTGCACATAAATGGGATCTCCTATTTCGACTTCGATTTCATCATGATGCCTAGGATTAAACTTATGCAAGCCCCTGTGTGTAGCTTCTAACATTTCTAGTTGACTGTGCGGCACTGTAGTCATATTCCCAGCTAAATTGATGCCGCTAATGCTGCAACTTGATGATGGGGATACTACAACAATCAAACCATAATATAGACGCTGTAAACGTAATCAGATTGTATTTTTATTTCACATTCGCTATCTACGAAAAAGTTATGAAATTTGAATAATTATGCTTAGTAGTATGAAATTTGAATAATTATGCTTAGTATACATTCTAATTATACCCATGCCATTTTGCGGTTGAAGCGGCGTTGGTGATAAACTTTTAGGTCCAGTGTCTATTGGTGAATGGGCAGTACTGTGTCCGCTATCCACATCACCCAAGCTCTGGAGTCGTTCTGAGTCTGGGCTGGAATCTTCATCGAGGAGGTAGCCACACTTCAGCACCAATAACGGCCGGCCCTGGCATCCGGGTCTGATGAGGGGCCCAGCCAAGGCCCCAAGCTCGTCTGCAAGCGACGCTGGTTGTCCGCATGGTATTATTGTTGCTGGAAAATATCAGTGATGAGACAAAACAGGTGATCACTTGTTTGTAAGACTCTGTTAAGATTATATCTATGGACAGAAATAGAGAATACTTTATTGCAAAACCCGAAGACAAACAACTATACAGACAGTTCAAAATGTAACAGTGAATGACTCGCTACGCTCATGCATAGTTATATATTAGTAGAAACAAGAATCCTTAGCCGTTATAAGATTTCTCTTAGAAAACATATTCTAAATATTTGTGGGCGAACCCCCGGAATCTAATTTCGCCGGGATAGAATAATTAATTTTGTGAAAATATTTAATTGATGAAATAAATATAAAGAGTGAATGTGTGTGAATGATTGAAAGGGCAAGATAAAAAATAACCAACAACTATGTGCATGTTCTGAATAATAAAATGTTGATGAAGCAAAGGACATTTGTCAGGATTGTGACTAGAGGCGAATCCTCCAATACAGGCGTGACTTTGTTTGTGAATAACTGAACGAATGAATGAATGAACGAACGAACGAACGAACGAACGAACGAACGAACGAACGAACGAACGAACGAACGAACAAACAAACAAACGAACCAAGGAAGGAATTAATGAATGAATGAATAAATTAATATGTTTAAAACAATAATACTGATAACTGATCTAGCCGTCGACGCGTCGACCAATTTTTGTTGGACACTGATCAAGACGAAAGCAAACTAGCGGTCGTTTGATTCGGTTTTCAGATGACATGGCATATGGTCCATAAAATGCTGGAAGCAATGATAGAAATGCTTTGCCAGTGTAAATACCGATGCCGAAAATAAGTATTAGTAAATACCCATATTTTATTGGTGGGCAATACGCGTACCTTTCAGTTTGGAGGTATCTTTTTAACACCTTGATTAGAAATAAATAATATTATATTATAATATGTTTTAACGTAAGAACTAAATATAAAATGTTTCAACTCTACTATCTAAATATCTAGTAGAGTTATAACATAAAATACTATACGTGTTTTTAATCTAATTTAGTATCTTCTATCCTAGATGCTTAACAATTTTAAAAGTTTTGCAGACCTCAAATTAATTTACGTATTAAAGGATGCGACACACCTAATAAATTAAAAATATGTGACCAAATTAATGTAGAAAACTGTGTGGATTTAACCTAATTATTAACGACACATTAGGAAAATCATCGTCGGTTTCTCTTTTAGTTAAATTTTCGGTAAGAGCTTCATCACAATTTCTGATTTAAAATTAAGTTCAGTTTTATTATTAAATATCAATCGTTGTGGTGTGTCAAAATGAATTAACTTCCGGGCTTAGTTATGTAAGACTATTTTGAAATATACCATAATAATATAATCCAAAACACAAAAAAGAGTAGATAGTTGAAAATAAAAAAACAACATTTGTTCGACAAAAGATAAACACTAATTATTGTGGTATAGCAGTTAATAAGTATGAACCACATCACATCAAGCGCTAGTGACCTCGTCGAACCGAGTGATTGGAATCAATCACTTGCGTTAAGCAAAAACAGGCGCGGTCAGGTGCGGGATGGGTCACCGTCCCGTGACTACCGCTAGTGGCATTTTTTCCGAGCGCTTCCGCGCTTCGCAAGGCACGTTAAGCCGTTGGTGCCGGCTGTCATGTAATGGCAGTCGTTAAGCCATGTCAGAGGCCATATGGGCGGCTTGATAACTTCTGACAGTTAGAACCGCTACTGTCTTGCAATCCTTCACCGACCCGGACTTGGCCCCCGTGGTGGAGTATGGCCTAACCTTCCTGCGATGCAAAGAGACCCGTGCCCCAGCAGTAGGGACATACAAGGGTTGTTATCGAACATCACATCAACCTTAACAAGCAAGCACTCCAATCAATTACGTTACGGGTGACTTGACAACTAAAATGTGAAGGTTCATGTGTTGTCGAATGTATTTAAGAGTCAGTAAGGTTTCATTTTGTTCCCACACTAAGATGTGGAGTTTAACTTCCGAAACTCGAGAACATCTCGATGTTACAAGTATCATACGAACAATACAATCTTATATGGAACGTAACAATGTCGGAATCCTCACGTTTGCACAACTAATTACCAGAGAATTTGATAGTTTGACGATTGAAATTGTTTACGATCACGTAATATACGAAAAGAATCAATAGGAGCAATCGCAATCATATATATTGGTAGTCGCACAGCGTTATGTGACAAACAAATGGTGCACTCGTACCTCATAGGTCTAGGTATTTAGTAAAAATATGAGATACGATTGCACCTGTAAATTATTTCTAATTTAAAAAAAAACTGTACACGCTGCATAAAATCACATTCGCATAGCCGGCAGCTCTGCCCAGGTCCCTAATCTAGATGGAATTTATTTGAATGTACGTGTAACTTATAGTCTGCACACACTAAAACGTCGTCCGAACATGCATTATGAGCCTCGATGCGATCAATACACAAACAAACAATATGGAATCTAAGGAGGGGAACTGTCAAATTAATATATATCTATATATAATGAAACTTACATTTTCTGTTTTTTGGAATTTCTGGAAGTTTTCTCCTTCTTCGTTCACCATTTGTAAAGGTTTGGTGACGGGGGCTCCGCTGGATATCTGTTACATCGGCTTGTGGGGTAGTCGGATCGTTGGTTTGATTTTCAGGTCTATTTTCATCGCCCCCTTCGTCCACACACCCCCGATCTTCCTCGGGCGAGCCGTCACTTTTCGATGACGGTGACTCATCTTCCAAACCAACATTTGGCACTAATCTAAAATGCATCAAACACTATCACAAAGACCGTAAACTAATCGAAGGGAAGATTGAATTTTTTTTCACGTGACTGCATTGGTACATCAGGACTTGCATAATATGAGTACAGCGACTATGTTAGGACGCTTTTATACTGTCCAGATTAACACTCACGAATAAAAAGGTGTTGGGGCTTTAATATGTTGCGGTAATCTATCGAAAACACGGCGAAATTCTTCAAACTCGCTGTCGGCCATGTCGCTATTCCACCTGAATCACTGGTAAAGACAGTTTGCGCATGCGTAATTTGTATTCGCGATTATATTGACTGGAGAATGGGGGCAGTGCGCCTGTGCAACCCCTGTGCGCGCGCATTTTAACCCCCTGCACCCCTTAAAGGTTAATCAGGGACATTCTGACGCATGCATATACCCCCTTATTCATAATAGTCCGCTAGCTTAAAACAGCTGCTAAAGAGTGTTTGTTCTCTTTCATTCTGACTTAGGTCAATAGAAGAGGACAGAGTGAGAATAAGCATTGCTTAAAGTTAACAGACTATTATGAATAAGGGGTTTAGTATCCAACAAAATGACGTAACTGCAAAATCGAGCACTTCCTTATTATTATTGTGCTTCGAAAAGTGCTACTTGTACCTTATGAAATTACAGTTATTAATTAGATAAATTGCAAACACTATTTCACACAAAAACTACCCTTTGTTCTAAAGGCTTAAGAATTTTCGTAGTGGTAACTTTAGAATAAATATTATTGAAATATTTTTTTTTTAACATTTTCATGAAACAAGGTATCCATAAATTGTTTAAGTTGTTTAGTTAAATAAATTAAATTATACAATATTTTAAGCGCAAGTGGACTAGTCAAACCGAGTGATTGGTATCAATTGAGTTATGCAACAGGCGCGGTCAGGTGCAGGATGGGTAACCGTCCCGCGACAACCGCTAGTGGCAATTTTTCCGAGCGCTTCCATGCTTCGCAAGACACGTTAAGGCGTTGGTGCCGGTTGTCATGTAATGGCAGTCGTTAAGCCATGTTAGGGGCCTTATGGCCGGCTTGATAACTTCTGTCAGAAGTAAGGTCCGCCACTGTCTTACAATCCTCCACCAACCCGGGCTTGGCACCCGTGGTGGAGTATGGCCTAACCTTCTCCGATGCAGGAAGAGACCCGTGCCCCAGCAGTGGGAATATACAAGGGTGGATATCGAATATTCTAAGAATTATATTGGAAAGCTTACGATTCAATGTCGCTGAGCGTGATATGGAGCGGGCTATTTTTGGAAGCTCTTTATTGAATCACATCAAAAATCAAGACAATCCGCCAAAGAACGAAGATGGTAATGGGCTGGTCACATAATTATGCGTAAGAACAGGGTGGGTGAGAAGAAATGTTTTTCCTGAAAATAAAGATATAAACACTTTGGTGTTAAGTAATCTTCTATAATATAAAAATGAATCGCTGAATGTCTTGGTAAGCGCAAATCTCGGGAGCAGCTGAACCGATTTCGCTAATATTTTTTTCAGAATATTCCTTAAAGTATGAGGAGAGAAAAATAAAAAAAATTAAAGAATCGACTTTTAGGCGGTACGAAGTTCGCTGAGTCAGCTAGTTTAAAATAAAACTGAAGAGAAAGTAAGTTGGAGGCGAGTTTGCGACTTCTTTGGAACTCCAAGCCGCTTGAATTAAAATTCAACCCTTTGCAACTGTAGATGCAACGATTCCCAGCGGGTCATACACGTGCATCAAATGTTGAGAGCATCTTGCGGTTGGTATCAGTGGAGCTTCGCAGTTAGCCCCCTTTCTGACCTCCAAGTTACCCGCAATGGGATTAAAACGTCTCAAACTTCAATACCGTTAGGTGGACTCCCTGGGTCAATCTGTACCTAACATTTGTACCGCTCTCGTATTTCGGTAGGGACCGATAGTAACGCATCTGGCTTATTTAAAACTCTATCTCTCATCTCAAAGCTTGCGGCATAATGTACCGTTTCGTCGGCATCGGCAGTCAATATAAATTTAATTTATATCTTAATTCACAGCACCCAAAACAGGCGTTCATGCAACGACTAATAAATGTTGATGAAGCGAAGGCGACCTGTCAGGATCGTGGCAAGTGGCAGTCCCTAGTCTCTCCCTACCCCTATGTTATACAAGCGATACCCTATGTTCTAATGGTTAAAAAAAACTTTAAAGTTGTAAGTTATTGTAATAAATATTATTAAAATTATTTTAAACATTTCATGGATAGGTATGGGGCGCGGTCAGGTGCAGGATGGGTGACCGTCCCGTGACTACCGCTAGTGGCATTTTTCCGAGCGCTTCCGTGCTTCGCAATGGACGCTAAGCCGTTGGTGCCTGCTGTCATGTAATGGCAGTCGTTAAGCTATGTCAGAGGCCTTATGGGCGGCTTCATAACTTCTGACAGTAAGGCTCTCCACTGTCTTACAATCCTCCACCAACCCGGACTTGGCCCCGTGGTGGAGTATGGCCTCACCTTCCTGCGATGTAGGAAGAGACCCGTGCCTCAACAGTGGGGACATACAAGGTTGATATCGAATCGAAAACAAATATTGTGACAAGTGATTTCTATGTATTATATTTTAAAGGTGCCAATCTCTTTTTTTTCTTACTAATTAATAAAACAGGAGGCATTGACATAAAAGAAGCCACATAATTCTTTTTTTTAAATTACTATTGGACATGGACATCTGGGGCAGAAAGTGGGATTGCGTCATGGACTAATACAACGAGAGGCTTACTGTGTTGACGCAGCACTCCAAACGTGAGTCTTCGCCCTCCCCAAGGATGAGAGATGACCACTGAAAGTACAGTCAGACAAAAATCTTTATTACTAGGTCTACCATATTATATTTTAAGTCTCAAAATCGTGGCTCTGATACAGACGCATTCCTGATTAATCTCCTTATTTTTTTCTACTTTTTTTGCATATATTTTTATGCGAAACCTTACATTTATGAAATTCTAGCTGTGCCCTAAGGTGTTACCTGCAGTTTATAGATTTTCTCATGGGAATAAGATATTTTCCGGCACTAAAAGCTAACTTCATACCAAATTTTAATAAAACCTCTTCAGTCGTTTAGACGTGAAGAAGTAAGAAGCATACACACTCATAAACTTTCGCCTTTATAATATTATAGTGTGATATAATGAAGTGTGATGTGGAGAGTGATAAGTGTGTTTTTTGTTAAAATATATAAATCACGATTTCACAGTATTTATCAGGATTCTTCCGTAATCAGCACTTACGCCTAATTGCGGTAGAATTTGCCCCTTTCCTTCGGAATTGTGATCCATGCGAAATTTGGTCTAAATCCTCGTAATATTGACTTTTTCTTGCTTCATAATGAGCAGTGAGGGCAGTGGTAGCGGAGCGGTTTAGAACGCCGGCCTCTCAATCCCGATTGAGAGTCGTGGTTTCAAACCCCGCATGTACCAATGACTTTGTTTTGTAAGTTATGTACATTTGTGGAATTATAGTAGCAATACCACTCGCCGACGGTGAAGGAAAGCATCGTAAGGAAACCCTAGTGTCTGAAGTGTTAACGTACCTCAGCGCTTGCTACGTACAATGGCCCAACTATTAGGCTAAGTGCGGAAATCTCAGGTCTAACTAACTAACTAATAATGAGCAGTGTGAGCAATTTCAAAAGAATGTGGGTGGAAAGGCCGGAAGGGAAAGTACCAGTCGGACAAATAGGGGATGTATTGGTAAAGGATAACATAAAAAGTAAACGAAACCGCGCGTGCAAGAAATGGCAGTAGTCGACACACTGGCAACCCTGTTCATGATCGACCTTCCCTGCTTTCCGAGATGCGATGAAATCGATTACAGCGCAAATCCGACCAAATTTAGTAGTCCCAAAGTATATCGCAAGAAATAGGATTTTTGTGCCTACTGCACTTATATGGGTTGGCACTGTAATCGATTTCATCGCATCTCGGAACGCACCCCTTGACGAGTGTTAAGTGACGTCACGTGTCTTTTATGATCTTAGAGTAAGGGAAGTAGTTTAACGAATCAGGTACTTTAAAACACATTTGGGGCCGGTTTCTGAATTGAGAATTTCACTAAGTAAATACTTGTGTAATGTTCTGTCACGCTCTTTTATGGGAATTTCGAAGAGACAGCACTACAGTTAACTATTTACTTAGCGAAATTTTCAATTTAGAAATTGCCCCTTAGCTTTCCAAGCGTTCTAAAGAATAGGATGTTCTTTCTTGTAAGAAGCTACTCAAATTGCTGCTTTTTATTTCAATTACCGTGGGTTTTTGTAATAAGATCACTTATTTTGATATCACAATTTATCTAGAGTTAGAATAGGGTTAGCAGTCGTCGGTAGTCACCCGCTTGCCACATAGCACCTCATCTGAATTGTACGTTTAAATTACTGTATTTAACTATGGCAAGACCCAAATAAACAAGGGCTTAATAGCGATCGTAAAATGGTAAAATAATTTCCAATCAATTGGAAGTTGATTTTTGTTTAGATGCTCTACTAGGTGGTTACTTTTGACTATATGAAATGAAATGAAAAGGTTTTTTTCAAAGTACCTAGCGCAAAAACTGCGGCATAATGAACGCTATAATTCTAATTAGGTGTCCATTTCAAAATCTAGTTTATTTTGGAGAAAACTTGGACAAAAAATTTCCAAACTTAGTATTTGCAAAGTCCTTAATTAACAGAGTTTACATAGTTGTTATAAAACATAGAACTCATGCATTGTACAGGTTTTAATTCCAGACATCAATCATTGAATCTCAGTTTTGCAATGTATTTTCTATAGTAATACTTTTGGTGAATAACTTTCATTAGACCATCATTGTGCGAAGTAAATATAATAGAGAGTTTTAGAGGGTGACAAATCCGAGATGAATTGAGCGAGATTGTCGCGAGTCTCCGAGGAAATCAAATTAAAAGCCCAGTCGAGTCGGCCTGATAAATAAAACGATCATAATACTAACATATCTTTGAAGGAGGTATTTATTGATGAGAAAAAAAATGAAGAAATAAAAGAAAAGTAACAGAATAATGTACACCTAACGGTAAATAGTAAGGAATAAGAACGTTTGCTTCTTACAACAGGGACGTAAATACAACAGGGACGTTTTCATTAACTTATTTGCTATTTATCCAAGGGTCCTCGATAGACTTAGACTTTTTTTTAAGAATGGTGTGGTGTGTAGAATGAATAACATGAAAATATTTTCTTTAGTATTGATAAAAATTGGCAACTTGGAAAGCAAAGGTTTGATATTAAGCGAAGCTAACATGCTCTAATTAGAATATCGACGGTTAAAAGGATATAGGGCATAAGCGACATTTTGGTCTAAACTGAGTTTTGAATGCCATCTCACTTGAAAAAAAAATCTGCGTCGAATGCGCTTACTCCCACGGCCCTACAATGACTTTTATGTCGCTTGTCTCCAAGCAAAAAACTGGGTTTTTAGATGTCGTTTTGGTGTTACCGACCTATTTTTAGGTCGTTTTTCCCTTAACGGCACTTGCATCCCTGTAAAAATGGCATCAACTTTGGCCTCTAGTCGGTAATGTCTTTTTACTTCCTACTGGTGTGGAGCTTCTGGGCGCTTACGGTTCTTTACCAGAAGCAACTATTTTTAAAGTTGGAACTAATGTCTCTTTACCTTTGTCGTCAAAAACATTAAGCGTTGGTTATACCTTACTGCCATTTGCAAGTTTACAATACAGCTGTCGCTTATAGGCAACTACTTAAACCTAATTAATATTGAATTGTCGGTTATACCCTATTACCATCCTCAAGTTTTCCATACAGTTGTCGCTTATAGGCAATTACTAAAACCTATTTACTATTTAACTGTCGGTTATACCCTACTACCATTTACAACATAATACAACTCTGTTATTTACGCCGTATTACTTTACAAGGATATTTTATGAATTGGTGCGTATGCCAATTTGTATCACATAATCAGGTCTCTGTTGTTGTCAAGTACCTATTTAGCGAGTCGTTTATCCCAAAATCAGTCGGTAATTTCACGCCTGTATCCCAGAGAGGTAGACAGAGACTAAGGCTTGCCACTTGCCATGATCTTTGCACACCTCTTTCGCTTCATCTACATTCATAAGTCGTTGCATGCACGCTCTTCGGTTGTGGGTACTTTTTATCCGGCCCTTTGCCAACACGTCCCCAATTTGGTCTACTTATGTGCGCCTAGGGCGTCCCCTACCAAATGTTCCACTCTCATTCTTCATCCTCTTTATCTCACTATCTCCTTCTTCTTCTTCGTCGTTTCCTCATGGCTGAGGGACGTAACTAAGAGCAGATTCCGCCACCAGCTCTCTCCATTGGATTATATTACGCGCCAGATGTATGGCTGCTTGTAGGGTCCTTACCGTGGTCGTCCTCTGCTTCGTTTCCCGTTCGCTCGACCGATGATGATAACATACTCCAGGTTATCTGGCCCGCGTCGGACGGTATATCCGAAGAACTTCAGGATGCATTGGGTGCAGGTTGTGGAGAGCCTCGTCTTTATGTGAAGTTCTTCTAGAATAGATACTTTTATGCGGCGTTCGGTCCAAGATATACGGAGTATTCTCCGCCAGCATCACATTTCAAACGCATCTATTCTTTTCAGAATACGGGCTTTTAATGTCCAGGTTTCCGAGGCATACAGAAATATTGAGAAGATAAGGGTCCACATTAGTTTTATCTTTGTCTTGCGGTTGATGCTTCTGTTTTTCCATATCTTCCCAAGCCTTTTCACTGCTGACTTAGCCATTTGGGATCTTCTGACGAATTCTTGTTCGCAGTCTCCGTCATTGCTTATTTGCGAGCCTAAGTATACAAATTTGTGTACAACATCAAGGTCTCAACTTGGTCAACTTGACAACATCAACAATCTTGGTCTTGGTCAACATCAACTTGGTCTTACTTCTGTTGATATGAAGTCCGTATTCTTTACTTATACTATCCACTCTCGCTAGAAGCTCAGCCAGCTCTGTTTCCAAGGCGCCTATGACGGTAGTGTCATCGGCAAAGCGAAGGTTGTTCAGAAGATGCCCACCTATCCGAATGCCCCCTCTAAATTATCCAAAACCCTTCTCATTATATGTTCCCCGATCAGGTTGAACAGTTGGGGAGATAGTATGCATCCTGGCGCACTCCTCGTTCTGCTTTGAAGCAGTGTGAAAGACTGTTCTCAATTCGTACTTTCGATTGACCGTTGGAGTACAGTTGCTGCACAAGAAAGGTAAGGTGGTCCGGTATACCCATCTCCTTCATAACCCTGAACATGGCCTTCCAGCTGATACAGTCAAAGGCTTTTGCATAATCGATGAAACACAAGGCTATAGTGATGTTATGTTCCCTGCATTTTTCGATCAGCTGTCGAATGTTCAAGATTTGTTCCCTCGTTCCTCTTCCTTTTACAAATCCAGCTTGTTCCTTCGGTATTTGGCTATTGATGTAGGGTGCAAGCCGGTGGTTTAGGACGTGTAAGAGGATTTTTCACGCGTGAGAGATGATAGAGATGGTTCTGTAATTGACACATTTACGGGTAGAGCCTTTCTTGTATATAGGCACTACGATTGATTCGGTCCAATTTGCTGACCATTGACCCGTTCTCCAGACTTTTTGACACACGGTATGTACGATTGCTATGCCTTCACTTCCTATATTTCTTAGATTAGATCTTCCTAGATTTGCGCGGTTAGGCCATCGCTGCCACATGCCTTGTATTTCAGTTTGAGAAGTGCTGCTTCTACTTCCTCGAGGAGGAAGTCTGGTTCCTTTTCCGAATAATCCATTTCCATAGTTCTTTCATAGCTGTTTTCGCCGTATAGCTGCCGACAGTAGCTCTTCCATCTTTCGAGTACCTCATCTTTATCCAATAAGGGCGTCCTCTTTTCATTTTTAATGGTCCAGTGCTTTGGTTTAAATTCCTTTGCGAGCAGGTTTACCTTTTGAAACATATCTCGGGAGTGCACCCTTTCCGAACATTTTTCTATTTCGGAGCATATACTGTCGATATAGGCCTCTCGATCTTGACTGCAAAGTTTTTGGACAACGCTATGTAGTTCCGCATAGTGGTTTCGTTCTTCGGCTTATTTTAAGTCCTGTTCCTTTAAGGATTTCCTCTGCTTAACCATTCGTTGTTTGTTGAGGGTACCTATTTTTGACTTCTTCAAACGGATTTTAAACTTAGCAGTCAGAAGCTAAGTTCACTGCCGCAGTCTGCACCTGGCCTCGTCTTTGCAGCTGATATAGATGAGCTACATCTTTGGTTTACTAGAACGAAGTCAATTTGGTTCCTGTGAAGACCATTAGGTGACGTCCACGTGTAGAGTCGTCTTGGGTGTTGTTGAAACCAGGGTGTTCATGACCGAAAGGTCGTTCTCCATGCAAAAGTCCAAAAGCATGTTGGCACGGTTGTTTCTGACTCCCAGTCCAAACCTGCCGACAATCTTTCTGAGATGGTAATCATCCTCAGTTTTTCCTATTTAAGAATTAAAATCGCTAAGTATTAATAATGGCTCTTTCTTAGGAACATCTTGGACTGCTTTGTTTAGTTAGTCGTAGAACTCAGCGATTTCTTCTTCACTGGATGCACATGTTGGTGCATAGATGGCGAGTAGGTTGAGTGGGTATGGATGTGCTTCTAATCTGATTTTCAATATCCTGTCATTGATGGAATCGTATCCCATTACCTTGTCTTTGTGCGTTTTGGCGACGAGGTCGTACGTCGACGTATCCGGACACTATGAACAATTTTCCAGATGGAGTAGTGTCCCGAGTCTTTTATATGGGTTTAGTGAAACAGGTATAATGTGGATATTCTTGCTGTAAGTGTACAGCAAGAATATCCACATTATACCTGTCCATTTCCTTCTCCACGACTTTGGCTGCTCCTGGTTTGGAGAGACCACGAACGTTCCAAGTGGCTATGGTGAGAGCGTGGTGAATGTCCGGGATTTGTCTCTTTTTGTTACGGAGTAGAGTTTGATCAGCAGTAACCCAATTTCCGCAGGGGCTTTCTGTGTCACCTTCTTGCGGCCGGTAGCATATTTCACACCAGGTGACCCGGAACCATCCTGGCGCCGGGCGTCAACCGGATGGTCCGACAAATCCTTCCTATTGTTCATCCTGCTCATAGTTTTCTTGGGAATATTAGTAGCGGTAGTATCCCCATCCTTTTCGCTCCATCGTTTACAGAGGTTATTTAGTCCTCTAGGCCTGTGGGGCCTTCTGGCAAGCCAGTTGTCGGGTTATCATAACTGCCGCCCGATACTCGGCGTTAATACTCGTTTAGCACTACCCGGGAGGCACGTGCAGGGTTTTAGAGGGCAATTCCTGCGGACGCGAGTATCATCCATCACTATCTCCAAATAGTATCTAATGTAGGTTACTAATCTGGTACATAAGAACGATGATGATAACACTAACATCATCTAACGTATGCAGTTACTTTATGTCTCATTTCAAAGGAAAAACATGTTGGTTGTGAATCTATTATTTTTAGGACGTGCCGTTTAATCCGCGTTACCGATTGCCCAGATAATTTCACATGTTGGATGTTCTTGTTTTCCTCTTGGCCTACAAATCTTGACGTGTGGAAGTACCATGTTACCTTTTTTTCAAACCACTTACGGTGTCACTAAAGTCTGACATCCTCACCATGTTTTGACTAAGCACTGTTTCTTGTGCTCCATTACCTTTTGTCACAATGGTGTGAAACGTAATATATCCCTCTTTACCTATTTTAGTTATTCAACAGTCATGTGACTCATGCCCTATTACCTCTTGGTATACGGAAATCAAATGTAGCTTAGTCTTCTATACTCTTCGTTTTTTTATAGGAAGATATGACATAATTATGCCGAATTACCTTATATAAAATATATGTTCGATTGAGTTAAGCGACATTGAACTACATAGAGCATCGTCGAATCAAATAAAATAAAATGACAATTAATGCTCGTATTTTCTTCGAGCTTAGAGCTGTTTCCATCTTTACGTTATGACAATAAATAAAAAAGATATGATTTTTTTTCTGAAATTTTAAACTTTAAATTGCGCTCCTGAACAATTTGGTTTTTGTCGCTTATGCCCTATATCCTTTTAACCGTCGATATGTTTTTGTTTATTTCCGTGTTTATTTATTTGGTTCTCGAAGCGCTCGATGGGACTGAGGTAAAGATTATCAGTTAGTCAATGCAGACTAAAATGAAAAATTTTTGTACACTAGTCAGAAAGAAAAACAAATAGTAAGAGAAAAAAATATCAATCCTTGTAGTGAAATGGGTGTCATCCCACTTAAAAATGTACTGAAAAATTCATGAAAAGACAACTGAATAGAAAGCATAGAAAGAACACAATGGTGGAAGAGTTTCTGTTTAAACTACTCGATGTCTGACAAAGTACATTAGCTAGTTTTTAGGATTTTGTACTTGTTCCTTGTGCTAATAAGAAAGCTCTTTATTTCCTATTCTTTAGTAATTCCGTGGAAATATGTAATTGGCCTTACTATAAGTATTTTTGTATGTAATATTTTGTTTAGTTTCGCTGTTGATTTTCCTATCTATAAATAAAATAAAATTAAAATAAACGTATTTAGAAAATAAAAATGTTTAAGTTGGTTTGTTATTGGTCCTTCATATAATTGTGAGTGTGTGCTAGTATCTTATAGTTTTCTTTAATATTAATAACTTAACATATTTTACATAATTTTGAAGTATTAATTTCTCTACATTGTCATCTCCAGAGCCTCAGACTATCACAAAAGGTTCTGACGTCACGTGTAATCCATCCTTTTTACGGGTCGTTAGATCTCTAAGGGCATTGTGCCACACAACTAATGAAAATCTTGGTCCATGTTATCAAATTACATCACTAAGAACTCTGTATAAAAATGGAATACTTAACTTTGCCAGTGTAATACAAATTGTTTGCACCAACCTATAAATAAAAAATAGTTACTCAACGTGTGAAGAGTAAGTTTTATTATCATAGTAAATGTAGCTATAAATAAATCCTCTGGTTCCCCACTAGATAATGAATGATAGGGAACGCTCCTTTCGCTAAACAATGGTAATAAATACAGTGACTGGTCCGTTTAACAGCCGTCAGAGAGAAGTTTCCACAGGCTTTAGTTCGTGTCCACAGGAGTTGGTGAGAAAATTATGAAAACCTAAAAATAAGACTCATTTGCAATGAACTAATGATGCAACTCAGAAGTTATTACGCTACTTTGTGAAATCATCATCATCAACCCATTATGTCCCCACCGAGGGGCACGGGTCTCTTCTCTGAGGAAGGTGTGAGCCATACTCTACCACGGGGGCAAAGTCCGAATTCAAGCCGCACTAAGGCCTCTGACTTGACTTAACTACTGTCATCAATCGACGGCAGCCATCCACTGCTGCTTAAAATAAACTAGGTGAAATAAAAAAGTATTAATATAATTTAATATAACTTTTTTAAAGGAATGAATTGGCAATCCCTGACACACGACAACCAGAGTGTATTATTAAGAAATTTTGTTACTACAACTTTGGAAAAGAAACTACGATGTTTTTCCGTTTTATTCTTCAAACTTAAACTTTTGTTAGTTTTGCAGTTTTTCTGCTTAGTTATTAAACAGTGTCCCTGGAAGTGTCCAGGGACACTATTTAATAAGAGGTTTAATGGAAAACGCTAAAAACCATTGCACTCAATAAAGTTGTCAATCTTCTATGCTGGACGCCTTTGCATCTACGTAACAAAATTATTTATAATTATGGCGTCACACTAGATGGGTGAAGTGACCACTTGAACTCGGACGAATATTATCCCTATATTAAAATACAAATCTGTAAAAAAGCTCTAAAATATAAGTTGAAAAATACAAAATCAAAATAAAACATAATATCAGAAATTGCATATTTAAGCGGCAACTCTGTATGAAGCACTACAAAGAGCCTTCATGAAATAATATTTAAGAAAATAAAACCAGTTGTTGTTCAGTCAGTTCCAAGAGGTAGGGTGCAAGAATAATGATTTTTTTCTTGAGAAAAGTTCTTGCAATTATTGTCAAAGAGTAAAAATGTTCCAACTTAAGTGTGTCCGTGACTTTAGGGCGGGAAGAGAGAACATTTTCCGAGTTACTCCGAACACTTGATTCAGCCAATCAAATATACCCACCCTCCGACGAGACGCCCGCGCCTCGTCTCTTTATAAAGCGTGTAGCAACCCTCGGAGGTCGCAGTTTAGTGTGAGCGGTGCATCGAGGCAGCACCTTCCAGACCAAAATCCATTGCGCTATGTAGGGCATCCTTAACTATTAATTGCTTATCCGATACTCAGGTCTAAACTTAGCTAACTCGTTTTGAACGTGTCAGTTCGATCAAAAATTTGAGAACGTAACATTGAAAATTAAGGCGTCCTGAAAATCTTAAAATCAGAAAAAAGCAGCTTTGTATTTGGAAAGTTTTTTTACAGAAAATGAGTGGATCCGGGAAAGGGTTGCTTGGTCTATGGTTGTACAGAAACGGTTCTGATTGGCAAGTAAAAAATGAGCCACCACACCATCCTAAGCTTGCTGACCTGCAAACAGCTCGGCAGCAGCCAGAGCCAGAAGGAGAAAGCGAACGCATTTCCGTCATATTTTCACTCAAGAATCAAGTTGGGGGCTTGGTCCGGGTGTTATCAGTTTTTCAAGATTTGGGTATTAATGTTCTTCATATCGAATCCAGAAAATCAACCATGGAGGTATCATCTGTAAGTAAAGTGCTGATTAAATATGATCATGTAGTTTAGATATAATGTTCCTATTGCGAATTGAAAGATACCCTACATTGTCTTATCTCCAGGCTGATATCCTTGTTGACGTACAATGCGATCCGCGTCGGATGGAACAGTTAAAGAGGATGCTAAAGCGGGAAGTCCACGACTTTGAGGTGGTGCCTCCTCAAATCGGAGAGCAATTTCCTCCGCCAACCCCACTGTCTGCAGCTGCCAGTTTTGGTGTGTATTTTCAAATTTGCTTTTGACTTCGTGTCGGTCGTACCAATTAATTTACATTCCTTTTGAGAATGATTCCTAAACATTCCTTTTGAGAATGATTCCTAGAGGGTAAAAAAATGTATTATCGTCAGATTTTGGTGAAATGCCGTGGTTCCCTCGGAAAATTTCTGATCTGGATCGTGCCCAAAACGTTTTGATGTACGGTTCCGAGTTGGACGCTGATCACCCAGGATTCAAGGATCCGGTGTACCGGAAGAGACGGGAACAGTTTGCTGCTATTGCCAACAATTATAAATAGTGAGTGGATTTGCATTCAGTTTCACCATACCAGTCCCTGTTTTGTAAATGTTAATTGTAGGTGACCCAGATCTTTGCCACCCCTTTAGGATACAGATGAGAGGTACTAATAATATAGATAAATAAATAGAATATTCTTTAATGTAAACAGAAATAACATATGTATGCAATTCGGATTCACTTTATGTCGTATGGGTTAGGGATTAAGCTTAGCGGAATGGATCAAACCAGCAAGTTACGCGCAACAAATACCGACGGATTCCTGACGCTGTTGCTATTTCAATTATCACAGGAATTGACAGTCTTCAGAAACCCTTTAGAATTTGAGGAGAATAATTAGCGGCCCTTGAGTCTTATACGACATCGTTATTAACCCTTGTATGTCCCCACTGCTGGGGCACGGGTCTCTTCCTGCATCGCAGGAAGGTTAGTCCATACTCCACCACGGGGGCCAAGGCCGGGTTGGTGGAGGATTATAAGACAGTGGCGCGCCTTACTGTCAGAAGTTATCAAGCCGCCCATAAGGCCTCTGACATGGCTTAACGACTGCCATTACATGACAGCCGGCACCAACGGCTTAACGTGCCTTGCGAATCACGGAAGCGCTCGGAAAAATGCCACTAGCGGTAGTCACGGGACGCTCACCCATCCTGTACCTGACCGCGCCTGTTGTTGCTTAACCAAGTGATTGATTCCAATAACTCTGTTCGCCTAGGCTACGAGCGCTTCATGATACGACATAATCAACAGTAACTGGATCGGATGATCATTTTATGCTTATGTTTATGAAAGTGCTTATGAAAGTTGTGGCTTGATACATCTGAGTTTTCTAGAAATATAAAAAAATCACATAACTTCTTGTAAATTAACTAACAAAAGCATATTTGCATTTTTAGCGGACAACCCATCCCAAAGATTCAATACACGGAAACCGAAATAAAAACTTGGTAAGTACCCTAAAATTGTCATACAATTTAAAATAAAGTTTGTACTTAGACGGATTGTTTTTAGTGAAAGTGGAATTGTCTCACTGCAAACAAAAATGGCACTGGCATAATATGTTATCAATATGCCTTGTGTTACATATAATTTTTTTTTTATAATAGGTACTAGTTATATTGTTTATTACTATGCGGCATAATGTTTTAATATAAAACATTAGAAGCGTTGCTGTGACAAAAGTGTAGGCTGTATGTTCCTGATTTACCTTGATTCATCGGAAATATTTGGAATTTGTGATCGCAGTAGAAACTTCCATTTAAATTTTTCATTTACCTTTTGAATTAGTGTATTTAATTTATTCAACCAAACCTAAAAGTACCTATATTTAAAGTTTTCGGTAAGTTTAAGGCAGTAAGTATTATCGTATAGTAACTAACATTTCTGCGCCTTGAATAAAAACTCTGATTTCGCAAATAGAAAACTAAAGGAAACTCTGTGAAATTTGAGCATTTGAAAACGTGGTCATCAAGTGTATTTCTTTCTCTTCCTAAGAGAGGGCTCGCGCTATATCTGTGGGACTGCATACATGCATTATGCTTTGGCTTAAATAGTTTTTTTTTAATTATATAGTATTTTACCTTAACATAAGCATAGTAACAAATATTTCTTCAGAAATTACTGAATATTTTAATAAAAATGTAACGTTTGAATAGTTAATATTTTTTCCTTAAACAATAGAACTCGGTGAACCGGATTTATTTTTCTTTATACAGGGTTACTTTTACACTACAAAATCATGTCAATTCGTACTGGTGTATTTTTTCCTCTTATTCTTGTTATTCTTATTCACTAATTATGTATTATTTGCTTGACTAAATTATTATTCCACTATACATACCAATATAAAATTAAAATGTGATTTTATGTTCTTTAGGAGTTTCTTTTTCCTGCCTTGCTGCGGAGCGATCTGATTGTGATATATAATGCTGCTTGACAATGACTTATGGACCCTTCGGCAAATGCATCGCGACTGCGAATTGATTGCTCAACAGCGTTATATAGATACTACATTATGATCCTAAGGTTTCTCCGAAGATATTCGTAGAACTGAAATTATCTCGCATGATTTTAGTCATTTAAAAGTAACCGTGTGTATCGGTCAAGTTAGCGAATAAAAAAGTATATCGGTAACTCATAGGAAAAAGATAATTTAACACTGAATGCAGCAAATTGACATAAACAATGTAAATCCGGCGCCAGACACAGCTTCAAAGATTATGATCAGCTTGATTGAAGACTTCACTGATATTCAGTGGACCTGATATGTCCTAAAAGTCCAAAATCCTACGTAAACTGTTTTCTGTTCGGTGTCCAAAATTGTCTTAGAAGGACATCTTATCCACCCCGGTCTGTACAAAACACGCCTGAATCTTTGAGGCTTACCTGAAATATCTGATATGTAACTATGCACACAAAACGAATTAAAGAAAGAAATAAGAAAGCCAGAAAGACATTAAATTTATTGTTACAAATTAACACATCACTAGAAAAAGAAAGCATACATCTCATAGAAATACACTCGTCTACGATGGCAGCAGCAAACGCTGCAAGGACAGGCCTTGCCCGCTTACGTCAGTGCTTAAATCAGCCAATGGACGATGATTTTACAACAGTTATTTAAAATGGACTTTACCGTAGGCTGCAACTAGAGTTGCGTTCTATTAGGTTTGCAATTCAATAGCTTGTCAAGTAAGAATAATGGAAAATATGACTTTGCTCACTCCATTTTGAATTTCATTACCACGCAAAATTCATATAGATAAATAGATAGCACAATTCATGGGCCATACCTTTGAAAACCAACCACGATAACTAATGCTCAAATTCACATGAAATTTCTGATAATTCCGTAAATTGTGTGGTGTTCATTTGATGATTTTTGACAAAGCTGTATAACTGCGTCCGGTACGTAGTTTCGAATAACGGTGAAGTGACAAACGTTGTGGCGGAAAACTTTCAGCGTGGTACGGTGGGGCGAAATATTGAAACGAAATCCAAGAGGTCGAATGACATCGGAGCGACAAACATTGTCACGAAAAACTTTTAATAGCATTGTACGCTGGGGCGAAGAATTACTAAAACGAAATTCACAAAATCGAATGATTGAGTTAAATTATGCAGCGACAAACATTGTGGCGAAAAATATTTACCATGACATGAAAGTTTTTCGCGACCACTTATGTTCTTCATTACGGTGTCAATCGACCTCGTGGATTTCGCTTCAATAACTCTTCGCCCCAGCGTACCACGCTGAAAGTTTTCCGCTACAACGTTTGTCACCGTAGCGTCATTCGAAACTACGTATCGGACCTGTATAACCTTACCTCGGACTACCCGTCATTTTATCATAAGCCACTGATTACCTAATATTTCCAAACGAAGAGATACAAAACTTCCCCTCATTCCATGACATAATAGGATGCATTCATAAACTACTTAACAGTAAGGTGATATTACACGATTCAATATGGCTTGCAATATAATTGCTTCAATCGATTAACAAGTCTGGCGGTGTTTTACGGTTTAATATTGCTTTCAATTTTAATGTTTCGGTGGCATTCAAACGCCTAAACAAATTTCAATGGCATTGCGCAATTTCATTGAAAGCTAAACTAATAAAGCTAAGCTTAATTGAATTCGACCAATGTTTTCAATGCAATTGATGCATAAATGACTAGATGTAAATGGATACGTGTAAAAGACATCCACGTTCAATGGTTTTCAATGGAATAGCTTACATTTGGTTAAAGTCGTTCTATCTTCAATCATTTTCAATAGCATTGCTTCAATGTGAATTTTGTAATATCGTCTTTACCAAGAATCACACCAGATAATTTAGGGCTTGGATATCCCCGCCATAGCTTTTAATTGCAACCGGTAAATATGTCAAAAGTTTTGGTTTGAATCGATGTAAATATCTTTAATATATTTGTTACAGGGGCATCGTGTTCATTGAGTTGCATAAACTCTACCTGAAGCACGCTTGCGATGAGTACCTGGAAAACTGGCCCCAACTTGTGAAGTACTGTGGATATCGTGAGGATAACCTTCCGCAAGTAAGAATGTTTCATTTATTTATTCTTCTTCTTCTTTCATTGCTAGCTGCACTATGGAGCCTAAGGTCAAACACAAAGACGCTATGTTCTCTTAGGTCAATCAAATTAAAAAAATCCAGGAATTAATTTTCAGAAAGCTGGATAGCATTTTAATACCTTCATTTGGTCCTAAATGTGTATAATCTGAGTTTTCACGGTCCCAGTAGGCGAGTTTAACTTTTGGGGGCCAAAAAACCGCGAAATTTTCGCATTTTTTTCAGTTTTGTGTTTGTAGCTCGGAAACGGTACGTTGGACTGAAAATATCGTTATTGCAATATTAAAGAGGGTTAAATTTTGCGTCGAATGATTGTCTATAATTTTAAATTCAACTTAGTGGTATAGCCGAAATAATTCTGAGAAAATGCCAACTTGAATGCTGCTTCTCTTGTGCTGCATATCTACATATTTTATCAAAGTCATGTCCATTTTAAATGTTTCTATTGCTTCCTAAAGTACTAATTAAAGATTACTTTATCTGTGCTGCCCCACATTTTATTTATTAAAACCAACATAAAAACTATGACGTGGTTGCACCATTGTACGTCATACCGCTTCGCTACCACCGCTCTTTTTCATATGAAAACAATTATCTCGAATTTCAGCTGGAAGATGTCAGCGCCTTTCTGAAACGCAAGACCGGCTTCCAGCTGCGTCCGGTGGCCGGTTATCTCTCACCGAGAGACTTTCTGTCTGGCCTGGCCTTTCGGGTGTTCCACTGCACTCAGTACATCCGACATTCGTCTGATCCGTTTTACACACCAGAACCGTGAGTTGTTTTATGTATTATTAACCTTTCGGGTGTTCCACTGCACTCAGTACATCAGACATTCGTCTGATCCGTTTTACACACCAGAACCGTGAGTTGTTTTGTGTATTACGCTACATAACAAGAAAGTTACACTTTTAAAATTTGGAATTTCGTTCACCGTGGTGCAGGTGGGCCTAAGTATTTATTATTTACGAGTACGACAAGTGTCTTTACTACGAGATTTTACATTGTGTGTAGGTTTCGGGTATACTTTTAATCTTGCCCTTGTGGGATTGTTTTTTTACCTGGAATGCCTTTACAGAATCTTCATCCATACACGATAGACGACGACGTAACGTCACAATTACCTCATGAATAACCATGACTAAATCCGTAAAATGTATAACATTATTAATACTTTTAAAAAACCTATTTAATCTCTAAACAGGTTTTTTTTAAATTGTCCTTAGCACGGGTTAGTGCATATAAAAGATTATAATTATTAATAGTTATTTAAATTCTGTATCGTACTAATTACTAACGTGGCGTGCTTTATGCGTTCTCCTAAATATTTTTCATCTCTTAAGTAACAACTAGCTGTATTCGCGTCTTTATTCGCGTTGGCTTAGAATATGAAGGGCCTTTATCCTTTATTTCAAGGTCTATCTTCATTCGAAATTTCAATCCCCGAATCTTTTTCGTAGTTGTATCAAATTCACTATTCTATTATTTTATCTCTCAGCTCAAACTTCCGCCAGCGTAGCTGGTCGTCCGCATAAACTCATTTCAAATGGAATAGAATACTTAAAATACCAAATACAATGATTTCGAAATATTGCTAAACGCCGCGTAGAACGCCTAGTAGCTCACTGGACCTTCAATGTAAGCAAATTGATGTGGCGTGTCTTGCGCTTATACCCAACATTAATATTTATGCTAGACCTATAGGTTGCAATTAGATTGGAATACATCGCCCTACTATTCATTACAACTCACTTTTTCTAATAGAACAATTACGTACTCTATCAAGAAATATCATTTTTACGCACTATTGATACTTTACCATCAAAAAAGTGGAAATTTATAAGTGTAAATATATGAGTCGAATTTGGTGTGGTTTTCTCGAAAACTATTATAAGTAGTAATATGCATAGTAATATGATAATAAAAAAGAGTAATTACAAAAGGAAATGAAATGAAAAGGTTTTATTCAAAGTAGCGCAAATACTGCGGCTTAATGACTTTATTGCATCTTAGTGGGTAGATAGCTCTCAGCTGTGCCGCAGATTTCACCGGCAAAACACCGACCGTGAGGCACTTCACTTCGATATAATATATTTATTATATTTGTTAACACACCGGTTACACACTTATATTTTGCACTGATATTTTGCACTACTCACTCATTTTACTACACTACACTTCTACACACACATACACTTTGTACTCCAATTGTTTGGGCACCCATTTTCCAAATTCAAAATTCTTTACTTCTTTTTTTTTTCAACACGACTAACCGCAGTCAGTATGGCCGCGACAGAATATCAGCGTTGTGGGAGTACCTCGGTGCTCCTACGACACATGCTGAGTCGCGACCACTTTAGTGGCTCAATACTTTAAACCTGAGCGTGATAATATTCTCGTATACGTTTGTGATGTTATTGTTTTTAAGCGTTACATACGTTTGAAATGTAATCATTTAAAATGTCATAACCTTACTTACTTAACCTTACATAACGTAATCATTTGAAATGTATTGATTACTAATCAATGTTTGAAAGTGTTCTATTTGTCCTTTTTCTTTTCTTGTATGCATGTAATATTTTTCCTTTTTGTTTTATTTGATGTTCATGTATGCCTATGTTATGTTTTAAAGTATTGTGCCGTTAAATAAATGTTTTATCTATCTTATCTATCTAATGAACGTTACAAGTCAAACTAGGTGTCCATTTCAAAATCTAGATCATTTTGGAGAAAAAAAGACGAATAAACTCCAAACTTAGTGTTTTCAAATTCATTAAATAACAGAAAAAAACTATGGCAAGACTCAAATAAACAAGGGTTTAACAGCGATCGTAAAATGGTAAAATAATTTCCAATAAATTGGAAGTTGATTTTTGTTTAGATTACTGCTCTACTAGGTGTTTACTTCTGACTATATGAAATGAAATGAAATGGTTTTATTCAAAGTACCTAGCGCAAAAACTGCGGCTTAATGAACGCTATAATTCTAATTAGATGTCCATTTCAAAATCTACATCATTTTGGAGAAAAAATGGACAAATAAACTCCAAACTTAGTGTTTTCAAATTCATTAAATAACAGAGTTTACATAAATTTTACAAAACTCATGCATTTTACATGCTTGCATTCCAGACATCATTGTCCTCTAAATAATCCTTAATATTATAGTAGCTCTTTTGGCACAAAGTGTACTTTACACTTTTTTTAACCGCGCTTCAGTCAAACTTAATATATCTTCAGGGATTTTATTGTAGAAGCGTTTACAATGCCCCATGAAGGATGTATTAACCTTTGCCAGCCTAAATCTTGGGATCAAAAGTTTATGTATTTCTAGTATTTACATTGTGTTTTGCTACCTGCAGTTTTAAAGTTGTTATAAGTAAAACTCCAGCTAACGAACCGAATTTTATGAAGGAAAAGTCTCACATTTGAAAGAGGACTTCATATCGTTGTCCGCCAACGTCATGATTTATTAAATTTTACAGAGATTGCTGCCATGAGCTACTAGGCCATATGCCTTTGCTGGCCAACCCAAGTTTTGCACAGTTCTCACAGGAAATTGGCCTGGCTTCTCTTGGTGCAACGGATGAAGACATCGACAAGTTAGCTACGGTATGTATCGGTCGATTGCTTTCTCAAAAAGAAAGAAAACACTTCTTTTACTTAAGTGATAAGCTAAAATTTCTAGTTCGACTATAACAATAAAAAAATTACAAATTGTGATTGTATCCGATCTGGTTCATGGCTGCCCACATGTCATTATGTCCAAATAGTTCGATTAGGTACCTATGTGCTAAATAATACTAGAGCCAAAATGCACAACAGAATATTATACGATTGTTTGAAAGAACGATCCATTTACGCATTTCTAGACATATAGATAATTTGTCAGAACAAGCTAGTATCAAAATGATTTAATTGTTACCAAGTGCAAGTGTGTGAACGATCCAGTGTCAGAATGTATAAAATGTATCATTGCACCTCACCTCATCCTCCTTATTACTGATGGCCACCGGTCCTCAGTAAATAAGTATAATAGTTTTGCCAATGTAAGAATCAGCTATACAATCATATAAATTCTCTATAAATTCAAATGTTTAGTCACTAAAATATTGGAACACGTATATTTATCACTGACATAATTTGACATAAACACATTGTTTAATGTTGGAATTCCGACACGAGTATAATGTTACATAAATACAATGTGAGCTTTTATCATTTTGTCACTGCAACATTCTGACCATTAAAACTTGATACATTTTGACACTTACACATTCGAATATGTGTAAGTGTCAAAATGTATGACACTGATCCGGAACATTAGAATTCACAATTATTTCTTGAGCAGTTATTATTTGTTATGAAGAATAAGTTAAAACGCTATTTATTGATAACTATTTAAATAATAAAAATGTATTTATTATTTCTGAAAAACAAGGGGAAAATGTTACACAAACTGTTAAAGTTACTTTAGGTGACACGTTTCATAATATTTTAGTAACGTGTATTTCACGCTTTACAGGCAGCGCCATCTCTTGGCAAAGTCTCATAATAGAACGTACCCCCAGTAACTATTCAACTGCTTCCGTTTTTGCTTACATTCGAGCTGAAACATTTGAGGCCTTGTGCCACTAGGAATTGCATCAACAGACGAGTGATCAATGTGTTGTAAATTCGCTGTTCTAATGTGAATTCTTAGTTACCTTACTACCCATTATCGAATAATTTAAACTTATTCAAAAAAAATTATATAACATGTTAGCTTGTAGGTACTTACTTAGAAAAGACGGAAACACATTATTAAAACGTGACCCGAGGCGACGTGTCGACACCCGATGTACGCCGTGCAATTACCGAGCGCATGGGGTCGCGTCGGATGTTCACAGTGTGATTCTAGTCATAGAAAATAGTACAATTTGATTCGACTCAACACGCGTCCCGTTTCGTCGGGTCGCGTGGCGTTTTAATAATGTGTTTCCGCCATAATTGTATATACTACTTCTATGATACCATTTTTATTTTTTAGTCTATTAACGTCCCACTGCAGGGCGCAGACATTCTATCAGAGAGAGAGAGTGTTATGGGCTTAGTTACCACGCGTTCCCACCCATGAATTGGCAATTTGAACCGCTGAGGTATTTCAACACCTCAGATAAACAACTGTCGTAATAAACTTGAGTTGTAGTGTTACAAAAACCGCCAGATCGCCTTTTTAATTAATGAAAAAAAAAATATTATCGGATAGTAACTTACAGCGGCGATAGCCTAGTAGGTAGAATAGAATATTGGACTCGGAAGCAAAAGAGATAGGTTCGACTCCCAGTGCGAACATACCGATTTGCAAAAACAGATCACAACTTTTACGCTATATAATGATTACTAATAATACGTGTCCCAAATTAAAAGGTCATATCTAAATATTTCACGATTTTTTTGTATCATTAAGACTCCACTAAATTGTGTTTTCCGAAAGCAAATGCAAGAGTCAGTCACTCTAAAACCAAATTGCTTCAATGGTGCCTTCAACATTTCAATAGTTTCCTCTATGTATCTAGGATCCATCATCAGATCCTTGAAGGCTTGAAGAACATGAGAACACACTGTTACAATATTTTCGGGGCTTAATCGCGTAGTAATATATTGCCATTTTACCTCGAAAATGAGAACATAGGGGAAGTCTAGCCTTTTAAACAAAAAGATATTTCCAAATCTGTCCAGGCTTCTACGAGTAATCAGACTATAACATACGTAAGAAAAAGCAAAAAAAATGCTCATAAAACTAACAGTTTTTGATTATAAACCTAATTATCAGTGTTTGATTTTTGGAAAACGTATAATTATCTTTTGCGTTGGTGGCCCAAGTTGTCTCCGGGCACCTTCTTTAAATCGTAACTCTTCTATTTTATGTGTTCTTTCAAATAACGTACAAAATTTATTTACAGCTATATTTTTTCACCGTTGAATTTGGCTTATGCCGTCTGGCCGATGGGAACTTTCGCGTGTACGGAGCTGGACTCCTTTCATCCGTAGCTGAGTTGCAGCACGCTCTATCTACTCCCGCTAAGATAAAACGATTCGATCCTGACGTCACGGTTAATGAGGAGTGCATCATAACTTCATATCAGAATGCTTACTATTACACTGACTCCTTTGAAGAGGCCAAAGAAAAAATGAGGTAGATATTAAAACTTGGTATAAAATTATCAATGGACACAGTCATGTGCATGTCAATTAGCGCAATCACAACGGAGATAGAAACATACATATTTTTTTTTTCATGGATACATATGCATGTCAATTAGCGCAATTACAACGGAGATGCAAACATACATGTTAATGACACTGATTTGGATTTTAATTAAACGCACCAAGTCACTGTTACATATTAAATACTAACCCTAGGCTAAGTTCTATATTTATTGCTACTAATATAACACTGGACCACGTTGTCTGTAAATTAGTTGAAATAAATTATACAATTTTTTTCCACTACTTCAGGGCCTTTGCTGAAAGCATTCAGCGACCGTTTGGAGTGCGATATAATCCTTACACACAAAGCGTTGAAGTTCTGAGCAATGCCCAAAAAATCACAGCTCTAGTAAGGGAACTCCGCGGTGATATATGCATTGTGTCGTCAGCAATCAAAAAGATATCAGCTCAGGACTCCACTTTAGACGTGGAGACAATTGCTAACATGCTTCATACTGGTTTGCAGGTAAGAAGTATTATGATAATATTTGTCTTTAATAAACTTAGTACAATTTTATGCATAAAACTTGCTCTGCGGTGAAGCGGTTGCGCATCTGCCTGCCATGCGAGAGGTCCCGGGTCCGATCCCCGGCTGGGGACAAAAAGCCCCAGGTCTTGGAAGTTTACATGTTTGTGATGTCGCTGTTTCTAGTACCCACTACACAGGTTATCCCAGTGTAGGGCCAGAAGCAATGTATGTGCTAGTATGTAAATGTTAAAACCATATCTTTGAGAGAATCAAAGACTAGGTAGCGGTTTATAATTTTTAGTGAAGTATAATAATCGATCCATTCGGACTTGTTGCCCGAAAATATATAATAAACTAATAAAAAACGACTATAAAACGTGGTTCTGTTTCATAAAGCTATCGTGTCGCCCAATCTACCAATTAAACTCATTGAAAACTGATTGTAATTTAATTACTTACGTATAAATTTATAACTAAACGGACTATCTGAAGAAGAAGAAGGACTACTTTACGAAACAGGGATTGTATTTCTGTAGATATAGTGTCAACCATATTAGAATAGTTGAACTTATCATATTATGGGAGCTGCATTGATTACTCATGACACAATTATTAGGAGGCAGCACTAGAATAACAGCGTTTTAAGAGTTCTAGCCGGCAGAAATACCTGCCCTGTTATAGGGCGGATGGAACAATGACACATAGTAAAACATTGATTGATTTGGGGATGTCCGTTAGCTTACTGTTGTAATTGAATAGTAAATCTTGAATTTTGAATAAATTTCAAGCTTCTTGAGAGTGTAACGGTGCAAACCTCTTTACACCATTTTTTTTTTCTTCTATCTAACATTTTCAAATATTTAAATTACGTCACACATTTTTCGATTTCACTCATTTTTCATCATTACAACTTTACCCATCGACTAGATCTGACTGCTTATCCGTTTTTATCCAGTTTTTCTGCTTTATTATAAAATAACTATCTACAAAATAAAACAACACCTGAAGTCGTTCCAGTTCTTATTATTTATGTTCAGGCGTGAGCCCTGTGGCTTATTGTGGTGACCTCTCCTTGTGTTTTTAATGTGTGTGGAATGAAAAACTCCAGTAAAATATATAAATTCAAGAGTCCTTTAATTTTGCGTGTACAAAGCAACAGTTGGTAATAGAAAATCATGTTCGTTAACAATTTTGAAAATTAGGCAACTTCAAATTAGTACGTTCTGATTGGCCAATTAAACGTCACGCCATCTTCTCTGTCCCATTGGCTGCCATCAGGGTGTCATCGTGGTAGTTATCAGTTAGCTTGTAAGTTCCTGTGCATTTCAATATAGCAACAAATACCACCGGGTCACTTGTTAGGTTTAATGCTCATCGCAGTGTGAACAATTTATAAATGATATACAACATTTCAAGATAAATGGAACCATTTATTTTAGCAACGGAAATACACACATTTGTTTACAACGTTATAACATAGCATCTTAAAATACAATAGTAAAGGAAATAAACCAATACCTAACAAAAACCTTTTTAGTCACATAAGTTGCGGTGTGTCGTTATTGCTGCAAGGGGCAGCATTGTGATAAGAGGATTTTCTTAGCATTTAGCGCTGATTTTCATACGGTGGCTGTTTGTCTCACTAATGTGTCGTGATACGATGTTGTAAAAAATGTTTAAAACTTAACAAACACTGTGTTTATTATAAAACTGTATGATGAAAAACAGAATAAACGATAAAAGGTAATTGTGAGGCCTTATGGGCGGCTTGATAACTTCTGACAGTAAGGCCCGCCACTGTCTTACAATCCTCCACCAACCCGGACTTGGCCCCCGTGGTGGAGTATGGCCTAACCTTCCTACCATACAGGAAGAGACCCGTGCCCTAACAGTGGGGACATATAAAGGGTTGATATCGTATCGATATCGTGAGTAGATAAATGTTGTCAATAGTGTTTCGTCAAAAGGTGAAATAGCCACTGAAAATAGATAAGAAATCTAAAATAGGTGACGTCATTTAAAGCACACGAAACATTTAACAGAACGTTACATAAGAAATAACATTTACAAGGGCGAGCTTATCTCTGAAAGAGAAATTTTGATTTACATATAATTGGACAGAATGAAAGAAATATCAAAAATGGTGTAATGAAGTTGGCACCGTTACAAAATGATGTAGTTTAGTGACACCAGACTGCGATAAAAATACCCACGTATTCTTATCTTTCAAGTATCTCTTAATATAACGTGTTTTTTTATATTTTTGTTTTGCCTTTACTATTTATGAAATTAATATTTGTTTTATTTGATTATGTCACACTTACCGTCTAATAAATATGTTGAGTTGAATCATATCCATTTCAGGTCGGTGACAGAAGTCCTCAAAGCACTTCAGGAACCAGCTCTCCGAATTCTGACCGCGGCACTTCCCCTAGACCAGATAAATAGATCACATGGGTATTCTGCTATTACACGTGCATTTACTTCCCCATTTTATGATAAATATATTACAACTAAATATGTAATTTATCATATTCCTAAATGTGACATAAATTATTCATGATACTCTTACCATAAAGCGTGATATATACACATAGATACATACACACACGCAATTACCCTTTGTTATATTAACTTCAAGCAATTGTTCTAATAAATTGCTGATTTCTAGCAACTTTTCTCGTTAAGTGTAGATCACGTAGATAAACAAGTTCACGGATAGTTTAAGAAAGGTGTCTGAAGCAGCTAAAAATATCCTGTCCAACGTAGAGTTTAACTATCGCTTATCGTCTGAATATTGTAGGTACGGTTTCATAGAAAATATATTACTGTTTATATTCTTAAAAGTAAATTTGACGCTTGTTAATTTACGTTATAAATCACTGGTATTAAAATTATTTCAATAAATGGAAGAATGAAATTGAAAGCGTTTATTTCCATTAGACAAGTATACAAAATTTTAACTTAAGACTATTAATATTATTATTCAAATACATTTTTTTTTATTCTTTGTAACGTTCTAAAACTACACATTGCATTTGTTTACTGCTTCGTTAAACCATTGCTGGTTAGGAATAGACGTACGTAAAGCCGACAAAATGGTGATGGGTGACAAAACTCCGTAAGCTGCACATACGCTCAACGCTGGTTATCAGTACACCCGCAGCGCCATGTTGAGCAAACACTTAGTGATTCGTAATTAAGTTAAAAAGCGCTTAATGAAACACTGAATGAAAACTGAAAATAAGATGTTCTTTGTTACATACCGTAATTATTAGCGGCCTAGTCAAACCGAGTGATTGGAACCAATCACTTGAGTTAAGTTAACAACAGGCGCGGTCAGGTGCAGGATAGGTGACCGACCCGTGACTACCGCTAGTGGCATTTTCCGAGCGCTTCCGCGCTTTGCAAGGCACGTTAAGCCATTGGTGCCAGCTGTCATGTAATGACAGTCGCAAAGCCATGTAAGAGGCCTTATGGGCGGCTTGATAACTTCTGACAGTAAGGCCCGCCACTGTCTTACAATCCTCCACAAACCCGGACTTGGCCCCCGTGGTGGAGTATGGCCTAACCTACCTGCGATGCGGGAAGAGTGCCGAATCCCAACAGTGGGGACGTATAAGGGTTGATATCGATATTGCCTATATTTTAAGCATAACATTATCATCATGTCCTGCTGTAATTCAGAGGGAGATAAAGAGAATAATATACTCGTAGATACGAGTACAATGATGAAATCAACGAGCCAGTATACTATACTACTGATCTTGTTACTATTCTACTGATCATTTAACATCTCTGACACACTCTGAACGAAGCGAACGAATATTGTTGAAAACTAACAGATCTACTTGATGAAGGCCGAGTTGCGGGTATTGGGCTCGGCACCGTGCCAAAATATCAAAACCCGTTAATTTTTGAAGCAAAATGATGCAATGGGAAACTTCGGTAGTGACGGAGAGCAAGCGGTTAATTCCGTGGCTGCTAAGAAGATTTACCAGGCATTACATGCAGACGTAGGCACTCAGTCGCATGTTAAATCATTAAACAGTGGACCTTGGCAATGCTTCTTGAATTTAATTATAAACTCTTACGTATCTGTCAAAAGTGTATGAATGTTGGCAAGTGACCGACTAGGATGCGAAGAGTAGGGACAAAATTAGCTCTTTACCAATGATTTTTTACGCTACAGTTACCCAGAAGTACATTTCTGCTTAGAACCGGATGAAACTCGTTATAAAATGTTTTATACAAAATTTATACGCTTTTTATTACACAAAATTATTCATAACTTATGTTATATTTTAAAACGTCAAAATATATAAAAATCGATCCTTTAGAGTGATTAACATCGTATATAATAACTTCTCCCGAATTAAAAAAAATCTAAAATCGGATTAAATTACTACAATCTAATAAAAATATATTAAAATGATGAAGTATTCCTGAGATTTGAAGTTCATCTGATTTATAAGTTTTGGAAATACATAATGTTAAAATGTTAATAAACGACGTATTTTTTGTTTACCAAAGTCAATACATAGACGTGATATAAAAAGTTACCATACTAGTTAGGCTCAAACTATGACGTCACAACTTACACCTAATTCCTCATAATGTATGAAATGCTCGCGGAAATATATTAATAACATATTTTTATATAATATTCGTAATAAAAGTTTTATGCATTTGCAGCCTCATAAGACAAAGTTCAGAAACACGAGCTGTAGACATAATTAAAACTGTTTTTATACGGATTTATGCTCGTTTATTACATTTTTACAATTTTCCAACGTTTCGGCACTTTTTCAGGTGCCGTGGTCCCGGATGACTGAGGTGACAGGTGTCTTTTAGAAATCATTAACGGTTAGTTTACTACCCTCGGCAAAAATTACAAAGTTAATTATGAAGTTACGTTCCAAAATAGACAAACCAATTATTTTTTATATAAAGTCAACAATATTGATTATTAGTAATTGAAGTTAAAATTAAATTTATAAACTAATTACTTTATATGAACTTAAAGATACCGATTATTAATTGAAATTAAATTGATTTTTTATATTATTTATTCTACAGTCACACTTCTAGTCGTTGGAAAATTGTAAAAATGTAATAAACGAGCATAAATCCGTATAAAAACAGTTTTAATTAAAGTTCAGAAATCCATGAAAAAATTTAATCGAATAAGTTTTTTCATTATTTGAGTATCTTTATTTTTGACTATTTTTGTGATCCCGAAAACACCTTTAAAAAATTTATTTTGTTTTATTTTTAATATTAAATGTTTTTATGACGACCTCTGTGGCGTAGCGGTAGCGCGTCTGCCTAGCATGCAAGAGGTCCCGGGTTCGAATCCCGGCTGGGAACAAAAAAAAGCCCAGGTCTTGGATGTTTACATGTTTGTGATGTCGTTGTTTCTGGTTCCCACGACACAGGGTATCCTAGTGTGGGGCCAAAAGCAATGTATGTGCTTGTATGTAAATGTTATGGTATGTGTTATACTATGGTTTAAAAGAATTGTTACTCCAATCCAAGTTAGAGGCAAGTTCCCCGTTATGTTTTTGATGCTGTACTTCTGAACTTTTGAAAGTCTCACTTCTGGCACCAAATATAATAATTATTTTGAAACCTCCCTCTTAATTTATTTTATTATCATAATTGAAAATAGTTATAGAAAATTTTACGTTACTTGACATGAACTAGAATCTTGGAGGTACGTATGTAGTCTCATCAAACCTCCGTATATTGTATAGGTACATAAAAAAGTTATTCTACTAATTGACTGTGTCGGATTTTTCTCAGTGATTTCAGTTTATTTTATTTTATAATAATACGGAAACTTACAGCTATCTGCACTCAGAAACTCATTACCGTTGAAATAAAAACTGAGAGCCAATAACATGTTTGTAAGGCGTGCATATAAAAGCATAATTTCGCTCACTACAAAAAGACACTTAATACACAGTTGAAGAGATTTCTCCTATATTTCTAAAAGTGTGATTCGATTTAGTTAAAAATACTGACAAACAAAAGCGCCAATCCAACAACCGGACTGCTGAGCATCACCAAGCAGGCGGGTCCAACACCCGCACATACATTAATACATACTTACAAACATACGTAATTACATACATCGTACAAGTCATACCCTTTATTTATGTCTTATTCGTGTTGAGAACATTCGAATAAAATTATGTTTATCGTGACTCTCACAACCAGTAAATAAACCGTATATTATATTTTATCCTATGTATGTGACTCTTAACGGAGACACAGACGTTTGAGTCATTAGTCTGAGAAGGTACTAAATCGGATTCATTAACAAGAGTATTTTATTGAATAAACTCTGCGGACTGACAAAGTATTTAAGGTAGAACACTAATAAGATAAGCTTGGTAGTAATTATTCCTTACAGTCAATTTACTAGGCGTGTCTGTATTTCTGGCGTAGTCTGTATGGATGTATGCCGTTGTCTTAAACTTGGTACTTAGTGATTATTTCTTACAATCAACTAACTAGGCATGCCTGTGTGCTAGGCGTAGCCAGACTTAAGGCTCGTTTACGCCGAGGCAACAACGTGCGACAGTGCCGCATGCTACATATTGTGGCATGCGGTACCTTGAGGCATGCTACAATTTGCAGCATATATGGCATACGGCAGCCTATATTAAGCCGAGGCAACATCGTTCCTGGATAATTTCCAAAGCATCGTGCTGCTTATGGAGTGTTTCTGGTTTACCTACTTGTTTGATCGAGGTAATACACCATATAATATGGCTGATCAAGTAACTTTAGCGGCAACTTATTTAGTACTAAGCCATGTAGCTAAACAACGGAAGAAGAAACGTTAGTGGAAAAGCATATTACTTCAGAATGGCCCACATACTAGTTAACTAACAAAAATTAAGGCCGACGATGGCGCCTTATTTAAAAACTTTACAAGAATGTCAACTTTGACGCACGAAAAATGTCGCATGAAATCTATTGTGCCCGGATACAATCTGCGAAGGTCTGCCACATGACGCAAGGTGTTGCCATGCTGCACGATTCTTGCCACAATGTGCGACATTTTTAATTTTGTAGCATGCGGCCTTGTGGCATGCCGCAATGCCGCACAGTGTTGCCCCGGTGTAATATAGCCTTTAGGCCAGGTTTTCACGGTCTTAGTACGCTCGGACCGAGTGCGCTATCCGAGTAAATGCTTCTGATTGGACGGTTTTTCGTGACAACACCAAAATAGCCAATCAGAAGCACTAGTTTACTTGGATAGCGCACTCGGTCCTAGCGCACTTTGACCGTGAAAACCTGGCTTTAAGCTTGGTAGTGATTATTCCGTACAGTCAACTTTCCAGGCGCTCTGTGTGCCTGAAGCCGGCTGTTGACTACGGGATGTGTGCCAATGTCTTAAGTTGGGTAGTGAATTTTTCTTACAATCAACTTACTGGCATGTATTACGTCTTACAGGGTTGTATAATACTAAGATAAAGCAGTTACTAGCAAAAAGGTAGATACTCCAGAACTGCTATCCTAGGAAGTCTGGTAATATTCGTCAAAACTTTTAAGTGGGAATTTTTAACTTTCATGCGTAGCGACGTACCTATGTCGTGCCTTAAAAGTAATTTTAACCCAATAGTACAGTTAACGTTCAATTTTCTTTGGATGCTGCTATTGTAGAGTTGCAGAAACTCACAAATAAAGTAGGTCACTAGAACGCACCAGATCGGGCCGCACTGAGTAAACAAATTTAGGCGAAACGGTGACAGGAAAGACGATAATAACTTCGAGCTGTATGTTGTAGTCTTTGGAAACGGTACTCGGCGATAAAGAAAGGATTTAGCTCGAGATGAAGGGGATCGTTAATAGATATAGGCAAGGATGACGGGTGCGTAAGCAGACTGTGTGGGGAAACCCGGCGGGGGCGGCGGCGGCGGCGACAGAGTCCTGTACCTACTGCGGCCCGACCGCAATCGCCCGGAGCGCCCGTCGCGTCGTCACGCCGCCCGCTTCTCTTCCGCCCACGCAAATCAATATTAACGTGCTGCCGCACATGCACGCTTTAACAGCCACACGTAAACATTTTACGGCCATTTAAAAAGTTTTATGGTGCGGTTCTTCAATACGCAGCCGTTTTCCAATTTGTCTTCCTTTTCTTTCGCTGTCGAGCTTTAGAGCTTTCGCGTAAACAGTTTGATAAATAATAACTACAAGTAGTACGTCGACAGCTAACTTTTGTACAAAACGTAGCGTTGTTGTATACAGTTTGTCGAGCTTTCACGGCCGGGCGAAAAATACCCGAACGAAAAAATTAAGTTTGATAACCCCCCGGAAATTTGGTAAACTATTTCGTCCGGAAAGTATCACGATTTGGGTTCTCACTATGTTGTAACGTCGTGGTCAAGGTGACTGGATGGCAGAAGCGCATGGTCTTCACGTTTTTAATAGATCACGTGAAATAATCCCGATACTTGGGTTTATAAGCGTACACGCGCACGAAGGTCGCGCGTTGCGTCGCCACGACGTCGCCGCGGGCGAGTTGGCACGCGGCGCCCGCGCATCGACGTGACACCCAGCCCAGCGTCATGCTTTGAACGTCTGCCGCCGTCAGTACAACCTTGTGCGCCCGGAGGACATGACCGTGTTATGGATTATCAATGTATCGTTGTGTACACTGTCATCAACATCACGCCGCCGCGCCTCGCCGGCCAGGCTGCTGATATCACCGGGGGCTGTGTCGGATGGCTCAAAAACAAGATCAAAAGGTAGTTCTGTCTAATTATGTTTCGGTGAAGGTCCAATTCTGTTTCAATTTATATTAAATATGAGTTTAAATATAATATAAATTTATATTAAATATAAATTTAATATCAAATATAAAATAACAAATTTTGTCGATTTATGTAAGTCACTTTGTCTTAATGTACCTATATCCTTATATATTTTATGTACACCTGCTTTCTTCATCTTTTCAGTCATATCCATTCTAAGGTTGTTTGGAAGAGATCGATTTTAGTGATAAGACCGGTAATTGTAACTGTCTAACTTAGATATTTCAGTTTTTCATGTACTCCCAAAATGTATGATGTGCAATAAAGAGTATTAATCTAATCTTAATCTGATTTGGATAGTTTTATCAACAACATTTCTCTTCGCGATCTTGATCACTTATAGACAATTTTTTTAATTAAAGATACTACTCATATTGAAATTACGTTGCTAACGGTGTTTTTTAAATTTTTAGAGCGGTAGCAGTATATCTCCAGGCATTAAAGTTAACACCAGGCAATGGAATTATTTATGGCAACCTGGCATGCATGTACTATAAACAAGGGCTCATTGACTTGGCTATAGCCACATACAAGCGTGCTATAGAACTGCACCCAAACTTCCCAGACGCTTACTGTAATCTCGCTAATGCACTTAAAGAAAAGGGCCTCGTTTTTGAAGCTGAAGAATGTTACAACGCCGCATTGCGACTATGCCCCTCTCACGTTGATACACTGAATAACCTCGGCAATGTCAAAAGAGAACAAGGTGATATTAAAAGAGCTACAAAATTATACTTGAGAGCTTTGGAAGTGTTTCCTAACTTTGCTGCCACTCACACTAATTTGGCGTCACTTTTACAACAACAAGGTAAGAGTATTTAGGTTAAAGGCAAAATGAAATGAAAATGAAATGACGACTGCCGCCTACCAACGTACAGGTAATACCTAGTTCAGCAGGCAGAGGCTACACTTTAACTTTATAATGTATACCACAAATAAATAAATTTCATTTCAAATTACATTTCATGATAACAGTAGCGAAAGTAGATTTTTCCTTCGATTTCTTTAATTTATTTACCATAAAATGTCTATTTCTGTTGCTAGGCGAGCATATTTATATGTTTTATAATTGCTGATCTTGCAATTTCTTCAAAGCGACGGATTTTTATTGTGAAACTAAAATTCAAAATATACAAATGTACTGAAAGAAATGAAACATAAAAAAATGTACCTATATAATGTTGTTATAGTTACTTTAATAAAACGAAATTCTAATCATAATTAGCATGTCAAAACTTGTATTTTAATTATGCACAATGAGTACTAAGTTTTGTCATTTCTTATGTTATATCTTCCAAAAAGAATATAAATGGTTGAATAAGACCGAACCCCGGGCATTTCAACCAAACATTTTATATATCACAAACGTATTTTTTAAAAAAATAATATTGTTAACATTTTAATTACAGGCAAGTTGGAAGAAGCGCTGCTACATTATAAACAGGCTATAAATATACAACCGCGCTTCGCTGATGCATACAGTAATATGGGTAATACACTAAGAGAGATGAATGACGTGATGGGTGCTCTCATTAGCTTTAAAAAGGCTATCCAAATCAATCCTTCATTTGCCGATGCACATTGCAATTTAGCAAGCATTTATAAAGACATGGGTAATATTTCTGAGGCCATTCAATCATATAGGGACGCTTTGAAGCTAAAACCTGACTTCCCTGATGCCTATTGCAATTTGGCCCACTGTCTTCAAATAATCTGTGACTGGGACGACTACGAAGAGCGCATGAAGAATATTGTTACACTTTTGGAGGATCAATTGATTAATGAAAAACTACCTTCTATACATCCACATCATTCCATGTTGTACCCATTATCAAATGAAGCTAGAAAAAAAATTGCCAATCGCCATGCTAATTTATATTTAGAGAAATTGAATATGCTAAATCGTGTAGAGTTTCACCACAGTCGACAGCTCAATGGCAGGTTACGGATTGGGTACGTAAGCAGTGACTTTGGTAATCATCCTACTTCGCATTTGATGCAATCACTACCAGGTCTTCATGATTATTCCAAGGTGGAAGTGTTTTGCTATGCTTTAAATCCAGATGATGGGACAACATTCCGTAGTAAAATTGAAAAAGAATCTGAACATTTCTGCGATTTATCACAAACTTCCTGCATCATTGAAGCAGCAAATAAAATTAACAAAGACGGTATTCATATTTTAATAAATATGAACGGTTATACAAAAGGAGCGAAGAATGAAATATTTGCTTTGAGACCAGCTCCAATACAAGTAATGTGGCTGGGATACCCTGGAACAAGTGGAGCAGGATTTATGGACTATATAATAACCGATCCAATTTCATCTCCATTGTCACAAAAATGGAACTACAGTGAAAAATATGCCTACATGCCTGAAACATATTTTATTGGAGATCATAAGCAAATGTTCATGCATTTAAAAAATAAATACGTTATTAGATATTTAAATAATACATCTGACCATGATGTAGCAATAATAAACTGTGCTGAAAAAGTACAGATTGAGGATTATATTTCTGTCAAAACCGAATCTCACATTCTAGAATGTGATAATAATTCAGAAAGTATAATAATAAATACGAAAAAAATAGACATACCGGAACATGTTATCCAAGCTTCAACAGATCCTAAAAAAATAAAAGTAGGTACTTCATAAATTTGAAGTATTTATTAAATCTAATATGGACACTTAGTTAATTTCTACTTTTTTTCAGTTTAATATAAATGGATTAGAAATTTATAACGGACTATCAATCAACAGCTGTTTAAAGAAAGTTGCATCAGGGGAAGAAAACTTTAAAAATACAGTATTCACGTCCAGAAATCAGTATGGGCTTCCAGAAGAGGCAGTGGTTTACTGCAACTTTAACCAGCTATACAAAACCGATCCAATGACCGTTAAAATGTGGGTGGAAATTCTCGAAAGAGTTCCAAATAGTGTTTTATGGTTACTAAGTTTCCCTGCTGACGGAGAACCAAACATACAGAAATATGCCAACACGTTAGGTAATATTATGTTCTACTATTCGTTCTACTATTATGTTCTAGAGGTTCTAAGGTTGAAAGTCGGTAAATTCACAGTGTTTTAAATAATTTTTCAGTCTCGTTATTACCTAAATTGTTGTCTGCTTA
The DNA here is from genome assembly GCA_934045075.1 of Yponomeuta sedellus. Taxonomy (NCBI): domain Eukaryota; kingdom Metazoa; phylum Arthropoda; class Insecta; order Lepidoptera; family Yponomeutidae; genus Yponomeuta; species Yponomeuta sedellus. The sequence continues at coordinate 21,374,888 of OW203721.1, forward strand.
GTTATATAGTCCGCTATTGCAATAGATTTTACCTGAAGTTAAGCAAAAGAACCATTCAAAGCGTTAAAAGTTCATAATACTTTTGTATTTTGAATTAGATTTTTCATTACTTTTAAAATTCTTTGTTTCAGGATTAGAAAATGGAAGAATTATGTTCTCAAAAATCGCTTGCAAGGAAGAGCATGTCCGCCGCGGCCAATTAGCTGATGTGTGTTTAGATACGCCCTTATGTAATGGTCACACTACAACTATGGACGTACTTTGGGCAGGTACGCCCGTGGTTACACTCCCAGGAGAGACCTTGGCTTCAAGGTAACGACTATAAACCTTTTACTTTAGGACAAAGGCCTTTTGTTTACTTAGGCACTATTCAGGGTAACCTCAAAACGCGAAAACACGCCGGTAATAGTTTGTTAACACCTTTTGTTTTTTGAATGTTTTTCCAGATTTAAATGGTTCTAAATGTCAGGATTTTCATGAAATTACAGCGGTCTAAGCGCTATACTATTTTTAAAAACCTATTTAGAGGCTGAAAATTCCACCCATGCCGGGACTCGAACCCGCGACCTCTGGCTATCCGTGCCAGCGCTCTTTCCAGCTAAGCTAATGGGCGACTCACCGGCATCAGTGAAATTTCGAACCTCTTAACAATATTCTCTGTATTACGTATTCTCTGTACTCGTTTATTACATTTTAACAAATTTTCCGACGTTTCGGCACATTTTTAGGTGCCTTGGTCTCGGATGACTGAGGTCTAAAAGACGCCTGTCACCTCAGTCATCCGAGACCACGGTACCTGAAAAAGTGCCGAAACGTCGGAAAATTTGTAAAAATGTAATAACCGAGTAAAATCCGTATAAAAACAGTTTTATTATGTTATATAATCAGTTAAACAAATTATTTTCTTTTTTGACTTTGCAAATGCTTTGAGTCATTGATAGCTTTGCCGTAGCTGGGTAAAAGAAGGAAAGGCGATCTATAAAATTTCAAAAGTCACAGAATAAGCGTTTCACGCATTGTACATTTTTTACTCTGTTTTAGTCGTAAATTAACCCTTTCATTCTGCTGAATGATATTCAGAAGTTATGTTAACTATATTCGATAAATTTTCTGAAAATACCGTAACGATTTTTTGAAATTTATCGATTCTTAGTATTAATTTTCGCTTATCAAAATCGATGTCTTTCTAAAAGCTTCATCTTACAAAATTATTTGGGCGAACAATACCATAACAATATACCGCAAATTTCGAAATTACGACATAATGTCAGATTGCGTCTATATTGCGCATATAAAAAAAATCGACGTATCTTTTTAATCGTTTCTAAATGTCGATTCTTTCTGTTCTAGAGTTGCCGCTTCCCAATTGACAGCGTTAGGATGTTCTGAACTCATTGCTAAATCAAAAGAGGACTACTTGAGTATAGCAATTAAACTGGGTACGGACCGCAAATAGTAAGTTATTTAGTACAGTCAAGCCTATTAATCTCTCTACTAAGAATTTGTAGTCTGTTATTTGGTAGTTTTCCATCAGTAAGTTCCAAAATAACATCATACCCTATATATTGACATATATATTTGACTATTTGATTGACCTTTATATTTGACGGCCTCGGTGGCGCAGCGGTTTAACCCGCTGACTGTAAAACCGAAGGTCTCGGGTTCGATCCCCGGTTGGGTCATACTAGGGAACAAACTTTTCTAGTTTGTCTCGGATCTTGGATGTTATCTATGTATTTATTGTATTAAATATATCGTCGCGTTGGCACCTGTAACAGAAGTCATTTAGTTGTACTTAGTATGAGGCTAACGAGATCTATGTAATATGTCCATGAATATTTATGAATATTTATTTATATTATTGAATACCAAAAAATAGAACTTAACGTGTTTTTTTTATTTACAGTCGCCAATACATGAAAGCCAAAGTCAGCAATGCAAGGATAACAAGCAGATTGTTTGATTGTGAATATTATGCACGAGGATTGGAATCATTATACGAGAAGATGTGGATGCGTTTCGATAAATCTGAGTTGCCTGAACACATACGCGCTGATGAATCTGATTGTTTTCCAAGAGAAGTAGATAATGAAGCAAGCCATGTAACCAAAATTGACCAACAATCTTAGAAGAGAAAAAGCAATTATTATGTGACAATTTAAGGTACATTAGTCCGACACCAAAGTAAAATGTCCGTCCAAATACATTATAAATTGTCTTAAAATTTAATGGTCGTGCCAACCACTTATTCGGGCTTAGAAGATAATAATAAAAAACATAAGGACTTTGGCTAAGAACTAGACCGTTATGATTACCAAAAAAACTTTTAAATCGAATTCCAATCTGATTAAATCTTTTCCAAATCTTCCACGGGTAGTGATTACCCTGTTTTAAATAATCTACTTCTATGTATTTTTTATTCTGGAAATTTCAGCAATTATATTACAGCTAAGTAGTTTATAAGTAAATAGTGAATTTAGCAACTAAGTAATATTTTTTATAAGGGTTTTGACTCTAAACCTCTTAATATTGTAACGTCAAATGTTTAAATATTCTTTAAGGTACATGCTAGTGATTGTATTGAGCATTGAGCAGATTTTATAAATAAAAAAAATACAGAACGTCTCAGATTTTTCTTTTTGTTAAAGAAATACAACCACAATACTGACAAATCCATAAAGAAATAAGATATAAATAAAAATAGTTGCAAGCAGACGAATAGTTCACAGATAATGTTTTTTATTATGAGTTGCGTTAGTTAGATCCAACTCACCCTCTTAATAGTTCAGTTGGTGAGGACGTCCAAAGGCTTCTGCTAAGCAAATGGTTAGAATAAAGACAGTTTTGATGTAAGTTAGAAAAGTACGCGGTCCCAATACTAAAACCAAGATTTCTACGACGTGACAAAAATGTTTATGAGAATCATGAATAAAACAAAATAAGTTTCAGTTTTGTGTACATGTTTATTTTGTATGACTTCCTGGTAAAAATATAACAAAACAAAACTTTAGATTTTTCACATGCCTTAGGAGATGATATATACAACATTTATAGGCACCTTCACTAGATGGGTGAAAGGACCACTCGGACGCTGCTTTCTTAGATGGAGTAGTAGTAGTAGTAGTAGCCAAAGAAAAGGTGGGTTTCCTGACGATGGGTTCGTTAATTCTAGCGTGTGATATTGATGCTACAAATTCGCAGTTGTGTACTGGACATTGAAAATAAACAAAGTCATATAGCATGTACCTATGTCCATGCTCGCACTGGAAATTTTCCGTTTCTCGTGTCCGAGTTCATTATTCAACCCAATGGGCTGCAACGGCGTTGAAAAAATGTAACAAGCAGCGGAACATACAATATAGATTCTTTGTAGACGTTAATGATGGCAGTAAAACACACAGCTATCAATGTTTTGATTCAATAGAGGACTCTCTTCCATTTTTAAAACTGTTTTTATACGGATTTATGCTCGTTTATTACATTTTTACAATTTTCCAACGTTTCGGCACTTTTTCAGGTGCCGTGGTCCCGGATCTCTTCCATTTGTATGACTTACAACTCTACAGTAATTTTTGAGTTGATGAGTTCGACTCTGTGTTTGATATTTTGAAAATTGACGTCGTGGGTTTAAAAACTGGGCTCATTACTTCGGATTTTAGTGAATCCCAAAATAATATAGGCGATGCTTATTGGCAGTTCGTATTTCTGTACAAAAAAAGAAATATTTTGTGTACGTTTTGATTTTCAGATGATTTGGTTAATTGTTAACTGAAAACTTAGCAAAATTATAAACAAACACACATAAGTCTTTTTGATATTTCTCAGTCAATTCTTATAGAAGGTTTTACTTTTTGCCGCTAGTGACTTTTCACCTGGACTGCTTATTAAATAAACATGCAAGTTAAGTTATTCTTTAGGCCTTCGTCATATTTCTCTTAGGCGGTTTTGTTAAAATCCGCCAAAAATCCCAGAAGTACCACACCGGTTAGTTAATGCACCGCCCTCCCTCCCATTTAAGGCAGAAAGCAAGACACGAACACACCACCACCGACACCAATACTTATGTGGGAAAATGCGCGACGCGTTTCGCCTCTAACACGAGTCATTTGTTAGCCTGAGGGTGCTTCGTGTTAAAGGCGAAACGCGTAGTGGGAGTCAATCAGACACTGGGTAGTATATGGGCCATCCGACGGTAGCCAACTTTGAGGGTGGCTTCTGGTCCGACCCCTCAAGTCAAGCACACCCTCGAAGCTTCGCCTAAGCTACAGGTGTTTTCCACTAGGGTTATTCCGACATGAACAGGTGTTCGACTCCTCAGAGTGCTGTCGCATGCGCTTACTGAGGAGCATGAGGGGCCCAATTACGCACACCAAATGCTAAGCGATTCCAGCATACTAATTTGACAGACGATTAGAATCGCTCAGGATTTAGTACGTGTAATTTAGGGCCAGGTAAAGAATAGATTTAGTTTGAAATAACTTATAAGTCGATCGTCGTCATATCAATCATTTCGCATACGAAACGAATCGAGGCTTTCCCTCAGAGAGAGAGAGTATGGGCTTAATTACCACGCGTGCCAACGGCGGAATGTCAAGCGCTGATAAATACTAATGGCATTTTATAGGAGCGGTTTTTAAAGGTGAGGCGGACATCAACTAGAGCGGTGGGGCTCAAACATGCGGCTGATGGACTACCTATTTATGGTTTTATAGAACTACTACATTTAAACTCCCACTGGGGGCTACCGTACTAGATCAGTACACATGACCTCAGTCTGAGTGTATTTTCACGTGTGTGATGTTCTTACCCAGTTACCATAGCACGCGGTATCCTAGTTTGTGACCAGGACAAGTGATTGTGTTTTGTGGAAGCTATTATTATTATTAATTTTGTAAGACAAAGTTAAAAACCTATTTAGAGGCTAAAAATTCCATCCATGCCGGGACTCGAACCCGCGACGTCTGGTTAACCGTGCCAGCACTCTCCCAACTGAGAGTGCTGGAAAATTGGCAAGTGTGTCAACACAGGTTGCGTCCCACACTAGCGGCCTCGGTGACACACCGTCGGTTCTCCTTCCATCGTCCCGTGCTATCGTCCCGTTAGGCTGAAGGATGGGCGGCACGGCGACGCCGGAAAGAGCCCTCCGGATAATGTCATTTAGGGATGTATGACGCTGCAGTCGCCCTACGCTGCGTTGGCAGGATAGGCCATGGTATCCCAACTCATCGACATGGTCTCCGCAAAGGCAGCGGTGGGGCGGAATAATTTTGCAGCCCAATCGCAGACCGATGGCAACTGAGAAAAGGCAAGTTGGCCATCAGCGTGCCTACGTTCGCTGATGGGAGTGCCTGCAGCCACAGTCTAGACTCATATCCTGCTGTTGTTAGTAGACGAGCTCGCTCCGCAGGGCCGCTGCTTGTCTCCGGCATTCTCGATTGTACAGCCCTGCCGAGTGGCTTATCCTACTGTCTTTGTAGGTACTGCGGGATTTAGTGGAGGGCCGGGCAGGCCAGTATCCAGGCCTCCCTAGCCGGCACACAGCACGATACCGCAACATCGGCAACATCACCTATGGAGGCGAATATAATTTGTCACAAGGAGTTCGTGCTGTGAAATGAGGATCGAAAAGTCGCAAGAGAGACATTTGATGCTCTCCTGATGCCCATCCTACCAAACTTTATGGGCAAGGTGGCCTGGTATCAGGATTTCTCATTAAGTGGGCAATATAATATTTTGGTTACGGTTGATTGCACTAGATCATCTATTGGTGTAAGTAAAGGTCGAAATTTTAGGTGTGCATCTTAGGACATATGTGCATTTTGGCACGACTAAACAAAATCGTATGATGGTATATGCCATGTGAGATTTGATTTTGCTGAGGTGAAATGATGTCTCCACGAACTTGGACACCTGGTCTCCGATGTATGATTCTATTCCCTCGCTGAGGACTGGAGCGGAATGATCTCTTGTCTAATTTTTTTATATTTGGGATCAAAGTGTTGTATTTGTTTTCGATTTCTTGTTTAATTTCGTTACCTCATGTGTCTTTAATAAAAAAATTGCTTTAAGTTAAATTCTAATCCTATTTTTTTTTTTTTTTCATCAAGGATGAGAGGTCGTTAAAACTGTTTATGGGTTGAACCTCTAGGTACTAGATGTTTAACCTCGAGGAAAGGGCGGATATCAGGGGGTGAATGGCGAGGCAAAATATGGCCGGCCCCTGTTAACAGCGTGATTTTGTAGAGTGATTTTGAGGGTGTACTATAGTATTGCCAAATGTCACTGTAGATTTCCGGTATGACCTCCTTCACCTGTGTCAGGATGGCACCTCTGTCAACAGAGTTAAATGCATTGTTTATGTCGACCTTGACAACGACGTCGCCGCCATCCTCTTCGAGATATGCAGCCCCCTCAACTTCCGAAGCCTAATTGGAATGGTGGCAATTTACCGGACGGCGAGGGTAGGATATGATGGCAGCACAGTTTAGTTACCAACCTCAGTATGGTTGATCCTACGGCTATAGGTCTAATGCCTCCATCTTTTTTACGAGAGCGCAGAGATTGGCTCCATATAGGATGTCTGTGAATTCAGGACATACCTTCTAGGCCAAGATCAGGTTAATCAAGTTCAAGTTGCTTCAAGAAAATCTCACCAGCCTCACCGGCTCAGCTGCAAAGAAGGTATTTTAGATGTTGTGGGTTTAGATCATCGAGACCGCTCGCTGATCCACCCTTGAAGGACATCACGGCCTATAAGATGTCTTTTTCGATTATTCTGATGTTGGCGTCGTCGGGTTGAGCAGCAAGCGGTAGCGCGGTGTCTCCAAGGTGCGACGGATGCTTGCCCTCCAAGGCCGAGACTATCTCGCGGGAGTCGGGAGCGATGACATCACTCGAGAAAAGGAGCTGAGCAGCTCCCCAGACGTCGCCATCGCTGACTTTATTTCCTACTAGTCTGTATTGGCTTTTGCTATAGAAATTTAGTTTTGTGTTTGTTGGTAGTTCTAGCAGTAATTGTTGTTTTATGGATTGATTCAGGGAGCTCCGTTTTCTCGTGTCATCTTTTACGTGCAATGTCCGGTAGGCAAACGTAAAACATGCTTTCCAGACGCCCTTTGAGGTTTTTCGACTACTTCATTTGTTTATTTGTGCGACGTGCTTTAGATTTTATCCAAGCTCCGCGGGGTTTATTTTTATAACTCATACAGAGGATTTGCACTTTCCTATAGTTTTCCAAAAGGGTTTAGCTGTCTCTGAGTTATGTGGTGTGGTCGTAGTGGTTGGCGTAGGTTGTGAGTGTGTACTTTGGGACTTATGTGATCGAGCTTTGTGGATATTTAAGCCTGCCCTCTTTTTGAAGAAGCGCGGCTAGGGGCACTCCGGGCACTGCACGTATTCTGGGAGTGAGTCATGGCGGCCGCAGGCTATGTCATCGACCTGGACATATACTTGTTCTTGTGGTTTTTCTTGGGCTAGAGATTGTTTTCGGAATTCTCTCTATTCCCTCTTTTTAATTTATCTGGATATCGATAAAATTATCCTTTTTCATGCATTCGTCTCGCATCATATGTCGTGACAGTGACGATTCTTTGTTTAGCAGGCTACTATGTAGACGGCCGACGCGACGACGGCTCCTTTGATTGGCCGCTGCTCCGCCATGGCGACTGGTTGCTAGGTTGCCGGAGTTTTTGCTTGGCAACGCTGGGCTGTGACTGTTGTCAGTTTGGGTAAGCCATCACAAATTAAATTACCTAATAGCTGATTATGGCACGATCGTGATCAACAGAACAAGACTCAATATTGTCACAATGCGGTGATGCAACGTTGTGCATGACATTGAAGACACGGACCTGGAGATAAACCAGTTATGGTTTTAGGAGGTCCGAATCCTCATAATCTGTACCTAAATTATGTAAACCGAAAAAAAATCAACCAAACTTTATATTTTGACCCCAATTTAACTAAAGAGAATAGTGGAATAGAATACTACAGATATCAGTGTAGACGACTTTTTATTTAAATAGGTAACTAATTTGCTGAAAGAAATGTAATCTTTCGTAACTTTCGTAGCGTAACTTTTGTGACAAACTTACAATGAAAGTTAATTATCTTGCCAAAAAAGGTAAGGGCTAAGTTAAATTGGTATTCGTTAATCAGTTTTTATTATCTAACTCTTCCGAAACGCCGTCACATATTTTCACACTTTTATTTTTGTGTATATTTGGTAAGTCTGAGAATAGGCTAATTAATTATAGCAAAACAATGTTTCATCGCATTTCCCGTTTAATGACTAGCCTATGACAAAAAGTATACAACCTCCTTGCTACAGTCTGTTAGCTTTTAGACTATACCTCGGGCTCTAGAGTAGGCTTCGGTTTTCATCAAAAGCACACGAGTGTAATACTACTTCCTGCTCTGTATAAAACTTTTCTTATTAAGTTTATTCAATTAACTTATTTTATTCATATTAGTTCCGATATTTCTATTACACGAACATATCGGATTCTATCCGATAAAAGCCGCGGTATATTCTATAAGCTAACTGTACTTCAAACTTATTTTTTTTCATAATAAATTAATAATAAATTTCGAAACCATCCCTTGACAGTGCGATAACGCTAGTGGCACATTTTAAATGTTAAATGTCGCGAATATCCAGTACATTGTCAAATTGAGACATTTTCACAGAACCCGTGACTTGGGCCATTGTTCTACCCAGGCTGATCTTAAAATAGGATACTCTAGGCTATTCTAACCACCCAAGGACATCACAAACATGGAAATACACCCAGACTAGAGCCGTTTGTACAAATGTACGGCGACCCTAAGTATGGTAATCTGACAGAGGTTTCAATGAATATACTCTATTCATTCTACACCTACAACATATTGTGCGGTTTCAGTGTCGCTGGGAACACTTATTTTAGTACGCGTCAGGGTCACCACTACATCTTGACCAGAAGACAGCAATAACAATAAAATACATTGACATTCAAAACTTTTCACGATACATCTGTATGCGAAACCTGAATGTTTGCTTAGTTCTGCGGCGTCATAATATGTGTCGCACATAGTGGACAGCGCATTTCAGTAGATATATCTGATATTGAGCCACGTAATTTTACGCCTTAGTCCATTAGATATTTCGGTTTTGCACACAGATGCATACGTGAAAAGTTAGATAATAAAAAAAATTCTGAATGTTAATTCTCCACGTTGAATTAAGTTTATGGGTTCTGATTTCTACGAACATATTTATTGATAGGTGAAAAATATGCAGGAATGTATTTGAAATAAAAATGCTTAGTCTATAAATTATAATTATATAATATTTCAGAATGCCGATTCAATGATTATATTTACAGTAGTTTGTACAATGTATGTAAGTTTGTAATGTATGAGTATAAGCCACGTGAGCAATTGTATTCATTTTAAATAACACTATTTTTTTTCTAAACGACAAAATACAGATAATACCTAAGTATTTATCATGTCCCATTCCAAAGTGAGTAATTTAAGGCGCGTTCTAAAACAAATTTGGTGAATCAACTCGTGATTATGATTTTTACTATAATATTGAAAGCTGCCGCCAGCCGTTTCTACCCGAACTATGTATTTGAGATCACGTAGTATACCTATATGCCTACCTAGGCGTTGCTGTAGTTCGTTAGAGGTATTAATACAATTTTAATTGCTTTAGTTCACACTTATAGCTTAATAATATTTTAAATCTAGGCAGCCACCTAAAGTGCCTGCTGTATGTTCTGGTGGGACCATTAAAATTTTCAAAGAATCAATTTGTCAACTAAAATATATATTGAGGTAAGTATGTTTTATTCGTGTTACTTAAAAACATATTGACATATTATTGCGTGCTGCCGTAAAGGGCCGTTGCTATGGTATGGTATAAATATAAATAACATTACTACTAATTATCTGGTGTTTTATTATTTTGTAGCACTGTTCTATATTACTTTGCTGCAGTTTATATAACAACGCAAAAATAATATTAGTAATCACATTAATTTTTTTATGAAGCTACATTTGTAAATTATAACGGATTCCGATTCTCACTGAGCTGTGTAAACTTCGTTGGCGTAAAATTGTTTCAAGGACTTAGGTACCTACTACCTCTTATTCATTTGCCGTCTCCCAAAAGAGGTCAAAAACAAATTCATTTACCTCCATCTAATTTTTCTAATAAAAAAACGGCAGGTACCTACTAGTCCCATAGAAAATTATTACAGTCACAGAGTGGGTACAAGTACGTTATTTTACTATGTGTATTATCGGAGCAGCGTATAATTAATATCTATATTTAAAAGGTATTTCCTCGTGGTCCTATTGTTTTGGCCTGTTACAGGTCTACGAGAGATTTCTTATAGTGGCATCAATGAACATATTGAAACCTGGGCAACAATCAGCGACTCTTAACGCTCATTCGCAAATCCTTTCACCACGATAGCTTGCCATCGAGAAGGAAATGTTGTTCCTTCCTGTTATTTTTAAGAAGAAATAGTGACATCTCCTGTTGTCTTTCGAGACAAAGTATTATTAATTTTATTCACCGTTTTTTTCGAGCTGAAACTACTGGGTGCACAGTTAAGGCAGAAATATCGCTGCTGGACTCACATTCAAGCTGGAATGTTTTTCATGGCATGCCCTCTTCGTCTGATGAAACACGAAGTATTGAAGAAAAAGTATTAGACTCCTATGAGAGGGTTAGACCTAACAAGATAAGCCTTAGTATGAGAATGAAGGTTAATAATAAAGTATATTTGTTGTCACTTGCCTGTTTCAATTCTTATTTGAAATAGAGCTAATAAGCCTTAATTATAATTTAAGTGCATGTCAAGTTTTAAATACCTAAAACAAATTGATTAGTGTGCTTTAGACAGTCGTTTATTTACAAATTGAATTGATAAAACTGTACATAGTCCCCAATATACATGCTCAGCCGAGTTTTTTGGGCTGTCGTTGAATCCTAGATTGTAAGTAAATTTCTCTTATTGCCATCCCTTTTATACAATGTAAAATTTAAAGTGAATACATTTTTACCCTCTTAAAATAAATGTTATACTGTTTTTTTACCAACAGGCAGGTTAGAAGTAAACTTTCATGAAATCACAGTACTTAAAGTTAGTACTTTGCAACGGCTACAGAAATATTTGATTTGATCTCTAACAGAGATCAAATCAAATGTCTAATGAAAATGTTCTACAAGCCTACAATTTCAAGAAATCCCAGTATATTAAAGGACTTTGGAAGAAAATTTACAATTCGTACCTCAATTTCTTTTGAAGAGTGGACAATTATCCAAAACTGAAGAAAGAAAGAGAAAGAGTTAGACGCGGCACAGAACGCGAAATACATTTGAATTCGTATTTCTACTCCAGGGAGTATTTTGTTCCCTGCAGTAGAAAGATATTTAATTAATTCAGATACTTATCGAAGATTTAATTAACAACTTACGCTGATGATCTTTTGTTTCTTATTTTTGTGAAGAATGTCACTTTGACATTTGTAACATTGTTGTCTTAACATTTTCCTTAATAGGTCTACGAGATATAGTTATCCTTCGCGAACACCTTAACGGGACCACGAGAAAACACCTATTTAAACATAACATAGTCCCTAAGATGTAACTTAGGTCTATTTGTATCGAACTTAGTATCTAATCACTAGACAAATATTTTAGAATTTCGTTTCGGAGAGACGAAGCCATAGCTACGTCGTAATACCTACAATTAAACAAACTACCGTTTTATATAATCTATTTAAGTACAAATATGTAGTTTAAGTAGTCTAAATATGCACCTAAACTAATATTAATTTTACCACTAAATTGAGGTGAATAGGTACGCAAAATACCGAGTGCCAGTATTTTGCAGTGCAATATGTGACCAGATAGTACGTAATTTATAAGATATTACGAAAAGGTTTACGATATAATTACAGATAAATAAAGACATCTAGATTATACATTAATTTACCAATGCGTTTAAATCTGTCATAGCAGTACAGAAAACTTAGTGAGTGATTTTATACAATACTTTCATATACATAATTTAAAAGATTTATAGATATACGTTTTTAATAATATTACGTCCTCTATAGAGGGGCTCCGGAAGGTAAACAGTGAATGCTTTCAGCAAATTGCTTTCTCTCATTTTTCTTTATCAACGTTAATTATTCTCTTTCTACGTACTGTTAACTTTATGAAACTATTAAAATGTTATGGCAGTTAATTTAAGGCTTGTGTATTCTACATAATAAGGTGCTTACCTAATCAACAGTACCTAATTAACCTAGAGGAACCCCAGAAATAACGCAATTAAAATGTCGTAGCTGAAGACAGGAAACCTCTGCTTGTCAGATATTTGAGGGCACCTTCACGTAGCTTTTTGTCTTTATGGGAAGTCAAACGAAATGCCATGTTCAATCGCAATTGAACAGGTCACTTCAACTTCAACATACTTCCCATACAAGCAAAAAATATTCCAATGCTCAATTTATTTGTGTAAAACTAGATTACATCTAATACTCGGGGTGTATCAAAATCACCTTATCTTTCCCTAAAGTAAGCGTTGTACTTGTCAATGTGAACAGATTAAATTATTAAGATAACTTCAAAATTACGAAAAAAATAGCAGTGGTTCCATAAGGAAGTCTCTAGCGATGACCATCAACATGTAAGAAACAATTGATATTTTATTCGTGGATTCGACATCGTTCTAATACTCAACTCCTATACTAAATATTCGTATTAGCAAGTGAAGTACTTTTATGGAAAAATAAAGTAATTTTCACCCCTTATAGATAGGGGGAGCAAAAAACACTAAACCATCTACTCTGTCTTAAAATTGAAAGCATTGCGTACACTAAATACTGTGCTAGTAATCTAAACAGATATTTATATGAGAATATGCAAAAAAAAATTACATAAATACCATCTACTACGGCAGGTATGATACTAACGAAAGTTGAGTTATTTCATTCTATTTTAGTTTAAAACCTTACCTTGTCGTATCACTTATTTTCTTGTCAATTGGAAATAGTAGAGTAGGTAATAATATGGTGACTTAACTACAGAGTTTTGAGCATTATAATTTATCTTAACTTTTCTATAAGTGAGTATTAAGTTATGTTTGAAAAGAAAATAATTTTACTATGCAATTCTTTACTCAAGTTAAACCATCAAGTTACGATACTGCTCTAAGAATCTTAAAATTAAGAAAGTAAAATGTAAATTTACAGGGATTTTTAAACAACTTAAACATACATTAAAATTAGATACAAACATGCTGAAGGTTTAATATCAGTACTAACTATACTAACATCACGCATGCATGGACATGATCTATGTAAATATGTATTTGTTTAGCTACAAAGATTACAGTAAAAAAAATTGAGAGCGGTGATTAGATGTATCTAGTCAGTGTAGCTATATAGCTTGTCAACTAATGCTGTTTAGTTGAGGTAGCAAAATATGATATACCTACGATAAAACATGACCATAATATAACCTCGAAACTGCACATCCTTATCACCGCTCGGCACAACTACCAGCGTGTACTGATATGAAAGCAATAGTACTTATTGCTCAGTAGAAATTATTAAATTTATTCATAAGAAATTACATAACGAAGCTAATTGAATGAAGCTATAGTAAAGTAAAAATACCGAAAGAAAATGCATCTACACCAGAAATAAAATGTCTTACATTTATCACAACGATATACATAGAATTTTGCAAAGTAACCAACAACATATTACCTACTAATTTCTAAAAAAATGTGTTTTAAAGGTATACCTATAAAGAAAACTTTCGAAACTTTTTGAGCATCAGATTAATTGCATGTACTTAACACTTCCACTCATTTTGCCACATAAAATAACAATTTGAAATGACTTTCGCTAGGCGTCACCGTCAGTGACAAATAAAATTGTTTGACTACTTCGAATCAGTTACAAATATTTTTACGCTTGCTAGTCCAGTACAATATGAATTGTATAGGCGCGATCGCGGATTTTAAATCACTTACGCACACATTTGCGCAACAATCTGACATCATCTTTTTATTTACATTATTATTTCGATTCTATATTAATTTGAGAAGAATCCTTCTTCAACCAATACCATCTATAAATAATAATAAATTTACCTCATTGAATAAAAATCAACTACTTACTCATAAATTTCATTAAGAAACAGTCATTGGACATCATTCATTTCAGTCAATAGTAGCGAACTACGTACAACAGAAATTAAAATTATTTTGTCCCTTAATTTGAGCTTCACTATTTATTTCATTGCCCTTAATTTAGTTTTCCTATAAGTACAAGTACTAGGTATTATCGTTTTATATAGTATTTATTTCCTTTATTATTTCACTAGATTATACCTCCTATTGAATGATCAACTATCGTTTCGACTACTTCTGTTAAATTATCATTATTCACAGCAAAATATCATCTAGCATGTCAAGTGACCGAATTGCCCTGTTTGGATTCGTTAATACTACCTAGGTATATAACATACCTGCTCGTGCGTCTTTCAAATTATTATAAAGTGGTTGTTTATGTGAAAAAATAAGTGGATGAAACGGCATGCCCTCTATTTATCCTCTTCCAGTAGTACCAGATCATCAGCCACGACGTCGGAAACGTGCAAGTAAATGATCCAGTACATGAGATTAAAACACACGAAGCACACAGGGAAAACGATGCGCGAATACTTGTCGATGTCCGAAGGTGTCATGCCCAGCAGCTTGCTGATGTCCTGAAAATGAGACGGGAAAACATTAGTTACAAAGTAGCCTTAATTTGAAGTACGCAAGGGGGCCATTTTTCAATTGTACTTTAATATGTGTAATAACATTTAAACAACAAACAAACAAAAAGGTATTATTCAAAGTAGCACAGTAACTGCGGCTTAGTGTAATGGCGGCACTAGATGTCTATTTCAAACACGATCATTTTGGAAAAAATTGACAAATAAACTCCAAAATTAGTCTGTATGTATTATATATATAATTGCGTGCAGTAGTTTCCCTCTACGACGACGTTGCGGGTGATATCAATATATATTTTTAGATGTCTTGTGATCTGTGCGGTTTATAAGGAAGAGCGATTTGTTGATTTAAAGTAAATACCTGGAAATAGTTTCGTAATTTAAGTTAAAAGTAGATTCGAGTAACCTCTTCAGTACTGATATTGAAAATATCTACAGAAAGCCATTGTTTGAAGGGAAGTTTAAACACTCTTGATAATTTAAAATAATGTTACATGACATAACCTCACGCCTGTATGTCAGAGGGGTAAGCATAGACATCAAGGAGTGCCACTTGCCGCGATCATGATAGATCACCTTCGCTTCATGAGCTTTTAAAATAATTTTAATTATGGGTAAACTCCTCCACAACTTAGTTAATATTTTTCAAGGCCGTCTGCAGCGTTTATTTCTTCGATTAACTCATTTGTGATGTTATAAACATATCCTTATTTGTAATTATGGTTTTGTCATTTCTTTCGTGTGATATTATGTTATTTTTTTTTCATTAAATGTCTTTCTTTATTTTGTCTTTTTTTCTATTTTATGAATTTTCCTTTACTACAAATAATAGCGCCTAAAGTGGCGGTTTAAAATTTATTTATTTTATAAAGTTTCCTTTTAAATATATTCTTTTTCTTTACTTCAATTCTCTATGCGGTTGCAATAAAATATTATCGGCCTTACATATAAATCAAAAGGTCTCACTAAATTTGTCAGCGGTAAAGATTATACAAGGAAAATACTTAATCACATATAAAACATATATAGACCATAGGGAGTGCTTTAAAGGAATCGAGGTTTTTATAAATACCGGCACTTGTTAACTAAAATTAATATTTAAAAACCTATTTAGAGGCTAAAAATTTATCCCATGCCGGGATTCGAACCCGCAACCTCTGGCTATCCGTGCCAGCGCTCTACCAATTGAGCGCTGGCACGGATAGCCAGAGGTTGCGGGTTCGAATCCCGGCATGGGTGAAATTTTTAGCCTCTAAATAGGTTTTTAAATTTGTCCTTAGCACGGGTTAGTGCATTAAAAATAAAAATAGTATAAAATAAATATACGTAATACAGAGAATATTGTAAACAGGTTCGAAATTTCACTGATGCCGTGAGTCGCCCATTGGCTCAATTGGTAGAGCACTGGTACGGATAGCCAGAAGTTGCGGGCTCGAATCCCGGCATGGGATAAATTTTTAGCCTCTAAATAGGTTTTTAAATAGTATAAAATAAATATGTTTTTCAAAAATCGTGAGCCTTAGTTTATAACGACTCAAAATTAAATCGTGAATGCCGTCTTAGTTGTCGCGATAGAAAGAAATACTACGATGCAGCATTTATTATGTCAGCATCAATTACTGCTGAGTACAGAATTACTACACAAATGCGCAATTTCTATAACACCTCAATTAGAGTTTTTGCATTATCAAACAGGTTTTTTTTTGAGTTTTTCTCAGATTTATGTTTTATTAAGTATCAGGGATTGTATATTTTTTATGAAAAAAATCCGCATTACGCAACCTTTAGTAAATAACGATCCTATATACAATAATGTCCATATTATGTTTTTTCCAGCACATGCTTGTGAACCAGTGTCTAAAAAAAATTATTAAAATAATAATGAATAATAAAAATAATTACAAGTTAGATCTAACAAATCATAGCTGTAATTCTTTTTTTCTGATTATGTATTAAAGTGTTCTCTATCTATCTAACATGCACATAACAAGACAGTGTTATGTGCATCTAGCATCACTTGTCGTGATCCCAAACGATGATCACGTATGCTATGGTAAACAATATACAATCACAATCATGGGTTGAGCATGAGTACCCAGACAGCCCATTAGTACAAATCAAGTACAGTGGCCTCCATTGGGAATCGAACCAAGGACCGCTTCACTGCTAGAGCGACGAGGCAGTCAAATTTATCACAGCGTCACTATATTTTTTTAAAATATATTTTCATCAACTAACTATAACTGACACATTTCAAGAGTTGCGCACTCTATAAATAACCCTACATTCTATTTCAGTATTGCCTGGAACGAACAAAGTTCACTCTTAAAACTGGAAAACTCCAAAATTGGTGGTGTCCCCAAGTTTAATAAAATTATATAAACTATGATATTTTCAAAAATATCGATCTGATAAGCCAATATCAACATAAAAAGTTAATATTACATATACCGAGATGACTATTGAGCCTAGTCGACCAACAGCAAAATTCGATGGCGGAAACTCCTCCCTTATTTAAAACTGATACGGGCCGAGATGATCAGTAACAATTTTGAAAAGTGGATAGCGCCCGCATCTCAGATTTAAAAGCTGATGACTAACTCTTTAAAAACTGCGGTAATTTACCCTACACGAATCGCAATCTGGGATACAGGCATCTGTTTGTGTGTAAAGAGAAAGATGGAGTTTTTAATTATGCACATAATAAGTACTTTCGGCGTAAACATATCAAGCATGACCAATATTGCAGTTTTATGTAAATTTGTGCACTACTAAAACCTAGCAATATTTTGAAAAAAGTGGCTGACTGCGAGTGGGTCTCACACGACAATATATTTTGCGTTGTAACATTTTTAGGAAAGAAACACTTGTTACAAGACCCTTAGCAGGGTTTAATTTACATTTATCCGGTTTTTGTTACTTGTTCTTATTCTAGACTTAGAGTTTTAATCTAAAACATTTTCGCATAGCGTTGCATATAAAGGGATCGCATAATAGCGCATATAATTCAGAATCGCATGGTGTTCAGCAAGCACACTTTTGAAATAATTATAATCACCTTCCCAGGATGTAATATGTGAGGAGGGGGGCCAGGATTGTCTTCTTCTCCACCACCGCGTCCCCCGTTGATGGTGTTCTCCAATGTTCCGCCTTTCGAATGTGCTTTTGGGTCATGGACTTTGAAGCGAACCTCCTGAAATGAGCAATTAATCTAGATTATATTTTGTAGTAAATCTTCTGTGTTTTTGCAATATATCGTTTGTTTGTACCGATGGTCGGCCAGGGGGACATCTCCCCAATGTGCTCATCTTTGACAAAGTATGTGGGTCTCCTGATGGGCAATCAGGCATTGGACCGATTTTCTTTTCGGACGCTATTTTCTGTATTGCCACAAATCTCTGCTTTCTCATCTGAATTCTCTTAGCCATGTAACCAACGGTGGCGTATTCTGAAAAGATGGAAACAGTGTCTCTTAAATGGTTGGTGCACGAGATTTTTTCCACAGTAGTTTTAATTTCGCTTTGCTTCCGCCGGTACAAAATTCGCATAGAGTTCATGAATTATTCGCAATGCAGTTTTCGTAAAAGAATGTGTTAGCCTGTACTCTGCTTTTTATGTGTAATATCCTATCGGAAGTTGGCAATTAATTTGATCATCTTGTTTATCAAGACTGCTAATACAAACAAACCACTGGTACTACTATGTGTACTTTTTACTTTTCTGGACTACTTAGGCTGTATTAAAATAAAAATATATTTACCTAGTAAGCTGGCGAAGACCATAACGAAACAGGTACCCAGATAGACGTCAATAGATTTGACATATGAGATTTTGGGCAGGGCCGCATTTGTGGATGACATCAGCGTTGTCATGGTCAATACAGTGGTCACGCCTAAGGCCACTCGGGCGGGGGTGGCATTTCGGTTCAACCAAAAAGATACCCACGATATGATGACAATGAGTCCCGAAGGAATATAAATTTGAATGAGGTAGTACCCCATAGACCGTACAAATTGTATCTCACATGCCAATCTTGAATAATTTCCTGCAGAATTCAAATACAAATATTAGATATCTATAAACTATTACATGCAACTTTATTTAATTTTATATTTTGTCGTTGTCATAATACTTATATAATTATACTTTATTTTAATTAAACATTACTATACGTTTAAATAAAGTGACAATATAAATATTTTCGCTTAAGTAAATTAGTGACACACACCACGCTAGGTGATTTTTCGTGCAATAAAGATACAAAAGCAGGACGTGATTATAACTGTTGTGACTGTTTCCCAGTGTTTGACGTAGGAAGTGTCGAAACGTCAGTGTAGGTACCCACTTTTCTTAAATTTTCATGAAATTTTTATTTGTTCCCGAAAATCGTAGGTACCTGTCGTTAGGGAGATCTCCATGGCCCGCTGGCGATGTCCCAAGACCTTGAACTGCGGGAGTGACACTTCGCTGGAGACTCCCACCGAGTTGGGGCCCTCGTTCCACTTGTAACGGATGTCCCGCATCGTGTAGCCGACTGTGCGCAGCGGACACAAACATGAAACAACCCCAGGCCCATCGCAATGGGTTTTGCGACACGAGTTGGCATTCGGTCGGGGTGCGAGCGAGTCTCGCTGGCTCGTCCTCACGCGATCTCATCGTGCGACTGTTACATTATCGTGTATAGCGTATGTGCTTGTGTCGCGGTACTGAGCGGCTGCTGCACACGGGCTGGGGAAGACGGGTCGGTGGCGGAACGGTGAAAAAATAAAACGTGCAAGGACAGCGGGCGTGGCGATTCGATACCTGTCGTTAACGTAACAACAGTTGCTCGTTGCCGGTGGCCCAGCACTCGGAACTGCGGCAACTGCACCTCGTTGCTCATCCCCACGCTGGCGAGACCGTCGCGCCAATGGTACCGAATATCGCGCATTGTGTACCCGACTCCGGAGACATGCCAAACACACAAAACGCTATCACTTACGCTGTGGAAGTATCGCGTGCACTCACGAGGCCACGGCGGCTCGGTGCCGAAGAGAGACCGGTGGCCGCAACGGCGAGTACGGGGCCGAGCAATCCGAGTGAAGGGCTTATCTTTCGAGCCACCGAGCCAACACTTGGGTTATCCCGACACGGATGATAGAAAAATATAATTCTAGTAATTCTACCTAGTGAGTTAAAGTGAAAACAAAAAAAACGAAAACTATTCATACAAAAACAGGACCAACGAAAACTCGAAAGATGAAATCAAACTACAAGTGCATGGTATCTTGATTAACATAATTGGAAAGAATTAGGTGCCTTATGAAATTTTAGCAATAAACAGTTAATAATGTGCTATGCGAGTAATAATTTGGTGAGTCAGTAGGTATTGGTGCAGACAGATTGAAGCGGCAGTGTAAGCGGGGTGAGAGTGGAACGCGAGGCACCGGTGGCGCGCGCTCCCCTGCCGGGCTCGTCTGCGGCACGGCCCTCGGTGGTTGTGCAGACTGTCCTTAGGGCGCCACCTTCCCCGCCTCCTCCGGCCCGTTCAGCTATCGCGGCCTCGATGTCTCAATATCCTTTATTTAGCATAATGCTAGTGAGAACAAGGCTCTATTTTTGAGTCTGCCTTCTGCGGTTGCTGTATGCGAGAAGGAGACAGCTCAACGTATGAGAACACGGGGGGATCACAGCGCGTGTCGCCGAGTTAGTTATACGCTTGTGCTCACAGGGTATCTCTGAGTAGCGTCTGTGATACAATAAAGTGGTTACAACACAATGTCGCAAGCCTAGTGATTTATTTGCACTGTGTCAAGAATCAAATGATTTGCTTTTGGTGAGCACAACACACACGTTAAACTCAAAGTAGTCATTAGTTTTATTTTTCTATCATCGTCGAGGTATAAAAGCCTCTCTTAGCCCCATTGTACACGCATTTTCTTAGTTATTACAATTTCCACACAATTGATGATTAAATACTTGTGTCAAAGGCTTAGTGTATACTTAACGTAAAGCAATTTGCAATGCTCCTAACGTAGTAGATATAGATAAAATCTAACATTTCACACTGTATTATTTAATTGGCTTTCGTGCAATATAGATACATTTTATACACAAGAAAAATATACACTTTATATATTATGTTAGCGTGAATCTGAATCCAACCCTGTCTAAGATACTTACAACTCTCTATCTCGATGTGGCATAGCTGGCGATCCATAGGGAAATACTGAAGGTTCATGGGACATGATGCTGTGATTGTTAATCTGTAACAAATTACTTCGTGAATGACAGCTTGGTAGATTGAGTTTAGTAACCCAATTTCACAGCTACGTTAATAACTACATTACTAACCCTGGAGGTAAAAATTACTCTGTATCTTATACAATTTTGTAACTTAAAAAAAAACAAATAATATGGTCAAAAAAAAGTAAAAGTATTGGACCTAGAACAGTGATTTTTCCAGATGTCCTACTGAAAGCTCAAAAGGTGTGAATTAACAAAGTTCTACATGATGTCCTATATATAGGACGCCAGGGCTTAGGAAGTTATGATAAATAGTAGAATATCTATTTTGTGTTACCTGATACTCCTCGTTATAGAGCCTGAATAATGGATACGAATGAATTCGTTGCTCGTTGTGGCTATGTGAAAGTATGATTGTTTTTCGTTCACGAAAAATGTGTCTGGCACCCATATATTTTTAATAAATTCGGACCCAACCGACAAAGTTTCTACACCAGATCGTTTCTTGTATGCTAAACGAGGATCTGTCCAGAATTGTCTGAAGTAAAAATCCAGCGTGAAGTCCTGAAGAAGAAAAAAAGACCAGTGACTATATTTCAGCAATACAACATAAAATATTGATTTGGATAACTTTTTTCAATAATTGTAATTATTTTATTGATCATTATATAAAGAGGTATACTCGATTGGGCTGATACTTAAAATGCATTTAATTGATAGATTAGAGAGGCAGCTCATTGTTATTGGTTCGAAAAGCATGAGAACTTAATATAAAAACATTTTGCATGCGTTGTTTAATAGCTTTGCGAGATCCCCTGGTTGGGTTTGTTTCTCCATATAAACGCCCGTGACAAAACAATGTTATCAAGGACCTATGTACTTACTAATTCAAATCATAAACAACACAAAGGTTCAAGCTTATTTGAAGTAACACTAACAGAAACTGACATTTGTATCGTAATAGACACGTTTACTATACATCCATTAAAAGTGGAGCAATGCAAATATTGAAGCGGCTCAGAGTTCGAAACTTAAATCAAAAATAACAATTAAATAGTAACGAAAATGTTATGTGCAATGGATATACGTGTGAATGAGGCTTATGAAATACAGAGTGAGCTCTACTAATGAAGATGAGTGCTTAAATAAGAGTTAGGACAGGGCAAGGTGATTGGGTGGCGGCGCAGGCGGGCACCCGCCGCTCGGTCACTAGCAATACTCTCAGAAATGAAACTCCAAGGCCTGGTGCTCGGAACGGTTAGTCGAAATAATCCTTTTTCTCGCACCAGGTGTCCAGATTAAGTTCATTAATGAGTCGGAGTTGCGGATCGCGGCTTAATTAAAGGCAACCTCCCTCCACGGCCATGGGTCATGTCTCGCTGTGACCTTCCCAACCTTGATTTGGTTTCCACTTCGGGGCCCTTCACCCAAACAAACGCCTAGCGCACTCCTCAGGCTAACACTTTAGAAAACCGAACGTTTTTTTAGGAATGAAAACCACCTTACAAAAATGAACAAAAAAATACCTGATAAGCCTCACCTTGTTCACCCTTCTATAAACTCCTATCCCACTCCCTATTCACTTTGGATCCCACTCCCTATTCACTTTAGATCCATTCCCTATTCGCTTTGGAGATTAAAGTCATCCAAAGTGAATAGGGAGTGATAAAGTGGATTTATATCAATAAATCCACTTTATCACTCCCTATCATCAGATAAGTATGTCATTTCATTTGTGTTTAATACTTATTTACAACTTACAGTCATTTAATAAATGAAATTAACAAAAAGGCAATAAATGGTATGGCTAAGCGAATATATTTTACACGTAAGTAAAGCAGTCTTGTCCTATTTACACACGAGTATTTTACAAGTAAAAATTTGCCCCAGGTTGTTGTCCCGCGGGAGGGAACCCAGGATACTGGCGCCGATTTAATAAAAAACAGTCGCAAAATGCAAAAGGCATACTTACCTAGCTAATTGCATAGAAGTTCTTGTTAGAAAATTTTGAAATCAAATCACATCTGTTTATTGGGGTGATTTAATAATGCTACTCAAGAAATCGTTACAAGCTTTGGTGTTATTCTGACCATTTTCGTCGCTTTAGCAACTAAGTGTCGCAACTTGTTGTGAAAGAGGACTTATTGTTACAAGTTGCAATAGAAGAATTTCTTTTCACTTTACACAACCTGGTTGTCAACGAAGAATGTTTTCGTCCGCTTTTGAAACAATGAGACTAGAAACTTGAAAGTAATGAAACTGAACAGTTTGGTTAAAATAAATTCTTATCGCCACGATGGCAAATACATACATAACCTTACGCCTGTATCCCAGAGAAGTAGGCAGAGACCAGGGACTGCCACTTGCCACGATCCTGAGAGATCACCACGCCAGTTCCGGGTACCTTTTATCTTTCCCTTTGCTAATGCATCCCCGTTTGGTCGAAGTATGTCCTCTTGCGACGTCCCATACCAGCCTTTCCACTCACACTCGCAATATATAATTGTTTCGTCAATCTTTCTTCCTTCATCCTCTCCACATGTCCAAACCAACGCAACATTCCCTTCTCAATTCAAGTGACTACGTCCTCTTTCAGTCCACAACGTGCTCTAATCAGACTATTGCGTATCCTGTCATTCAAAGTAACACTACACATACTTCTCAAGGACCTCATTTCTAATCAATTCTACTTTCTTGCTGGCAATAATGACGATGGCGAAATAGGTAATTATTGCATCTTGTACACATAAATTGGGTTATTTCTAAAATGGGTAATCAGTGTAATCATAACCCTTTCGGCGGCCTCGGCAACTAAGTTTTGCAACTAGTTGTGAAATAGGTCTTTATAGGGTTCAGTACATCAAAAGAAAAAACGAAACCCTAGGAGGATCACTTTGTTGTCCGTCCGTCCGTCTGTCTGTCAAGACCCTTTATTTTGAAAACACGTGGAAGTAGCAATGAGCAAATTGCTTGAAAAACCGTATACTCGAGATTACAGTCCCTTGTAGTTGAGAAAAAGTCAAAGGTTACGCCGTCTATCATCATCAACCCATTATGTCCCTAACGAAGGGCACGGGTCTCTTCCCTGAGGAAGGTATAGGCCTTACTCCACCACGGGGGCCAATTCCGGATTGGTGGAGGCTTGCAAGACTATTGGCTGGTCTTACTGTCACAAGTTTTCTTGCCACCCTAAGGCCTCTGAGTTGGTTTACGACTGCTATCGATCGACGGCTACCGGCACCAACTGCTTAACGTGCCTCGAGAAGCACGGAACTGCTCGGAAAAATGCCACTAGCGTTAGTCATAGACGGTCACCCATCTATGCACTGAACGCACCCTATGTCGCTTGATCTTCGTGATCGTTTAAGATCACTCAGACAACCGGAGCTGTATACTGTACCAGATCGCGTGTATTTCGGTTTTCAAGGTCCTAACCATCCCGTTCGCCTAGAAGTAAGAAATTTGGCAAATTTGTAATTAAATCGTAAAAAAATGAATTTTAAGTTCCTTGACAGGTCGGATAGACTGCGAGATTTGGTCCTTAAACTATTCTATAATATGTAAGTACCACCTAAAAATTGTACGGAACCCTCTGTATCAGATTCGGATTTTTCTTCTATTTTGACTGATATTTCTGTACGACCTCTAAACATTCTTTAACCATAAATAGTTGCCAAACAAGAAAAAAACTACTCGCTTTCGCAACTGGTTGCGAAACTTAGTCGCCTAGGTAGCCAAAGGGATTCTATTAACACAGTACACAATGTCGTATTTCAGGAAATACCCATTTTAGAAATAACCCAATTCTAATTAATAATTATTTTTGCCGTTACATTTTACTCGTTGCCATCCAAAGTTTTACTTATTTAACCTTAGTAATGTTAAGAAATTTTTATTGTCCTACCTAGGCTCTGACTAATACTTATGAAAATCTTGTGTTCATTCTTCAGGTGGTTGTAAATTATACAAATCAGAAAGCAAAATGGTTCATTGAGTATTTAAAAAATACTTTACAACTTAATTGAAGTTTTTTTTTGTTATTTAAAACGTTTCGGCATTCTAGTGTAGGTATCTGAGAGCATAGAAAGATACAATAATGAGTAGGTAATATTTCAACACACATATACGTATACATACACAACAAACTACATAATGAGTTACGACAAGAATTAACAGTCGTCGCAAATCCATAGAGCTTATTTTTTAATATTTTACTAACAGTGAATTGAATTCTATTTTAAACTCATTGTAAAGAAATCAACAATGACTCACGCACAATCTACGCTCATATGCTTACTAAGCGCAGTTCAACGGATTCAAAAGAAAACCGTCGTAGAATATTAACCATTTTTACAAGACAAGGGCGCTACTCATCTGCCTTCATAGGATATCAATTGTCCATAATGTCTCCATTGTTAATCAATACAAATACGAAACGAACAGATGTTTATTGCCTTTTTGCAGAATAGCAACTTTGGAGTTACGAGTACTGCTGAACACAGAATATTTTTTTTATTTGTAAGGTTTGTAACGCATTGCTATTCTTATTATGATGCCAAAGTTCACTTGAGATATTCAATTGAAGTAGTTGTGAACAACATAATAAGAAAACAAAGTGGTCGGACAAAGGGCGTTCTGCTCCACCAAACGCGGACATGCTCGCAGCCTCGTGTCTAGGGCTGCTCGGTCGCGACGGTGGACCGCGGCGACCGAGACAAGCGTGAGCTGACCATGACGAGTACCATGAGCACTTCGGAGACGGAGCTGATAGAGAGCACATACATGGTGACGCCCACCTCCACCGGCGGACCTGCAATCAAGCCCAATCGTGAGTAGCGCGCGCGGCTCGCGCCGTGAAAACCAAACCAGAGGAGACGGTGACGTGCCCTATCGCCTTGGGCGGGTGGACGCTGGGACGCCGAATGTGGCCGCGGCGCGTGTAGCGTGCAGTGCCGGGCGGAAAGTGGGAGCCGCGCGGGGCCTGCTTGCGCTCGCTCGGTCAAGTGGTCGCGGTTACGCGGACCACGCAACCCACGAAACGCCGTCGATGCGGCGACACTGCAACCAGTGGCCGCATCGCCGCATCGACGGTGCTAACGGGGTCAAATCGTTGACGGACACGGGTGCTACGATGATCGGATAAATGCTGGTGAAATTACTAAAGGACAAAAATCTTTCTATGTATGCTTTTAGTCATTAAATATTGCTTTGAAAGTAAGATACCATTTTGACTTCAGACAGAGAGCTGATGGAGAGCACGTACATGGTAACCCCCACTTCCACGGGTGGTCCTGAAAACGATACAACATACAACACATGGAAGCTTAATTTGCTGTTCGATTCAGCACTATGTTACCGTTTTTCAAGAGCTCTCCAGTTTTTGAAGTGTCGTGTTGTTGCTAAGTCAGTGTTTCCATTTATAATTTACCAGGAATTGTGGTAGCAAAATCTAACATCGTAATACTGCGAGACAGTGGTCTGTGAAAGTATTATGACATCGATCTCTTCAGGGTTTGAAGCTTCAAATTTATGGAAATCTACTATGGATATGTGCAGCGATGCAAATTCATCATCCAATACACGATGAAAAAATTACAAGAGCCACAGTGTTACCTTTAACTTCTGAAGGCAACTGCACAAATAAAAAGGTCACACAATTTTTTGTTTGTATTTCGGTGCAAAACGTCTGAGTTTTTTCTTACACTTGTGGTATAGGTATTATACATCGGGGATCGTTACTGCTATTCGTGGCCGAACGTGTTCTGATCAACTAAATTCGTTAGCGTTTTATAAAGACTCAAAGTTAATTCTTAGATAAAACCTTCTTCGTATTGATCATTTACAAACTTGAATGCTATTTGGGGGTTACTGCGCAACAATATTTGCTGTCAAACAATATTTGACATCTTTACTGAATAGTATCTTAATAATTTTACATAAGCACTTGTTAACAAGGCTTACTCGTGACCATATTTTAAGCACTGGTTTACAAGACTTACTTGTCACCATATTTTTAAACGGAACTTAAATAGCATTTAGCTGCAATTTAAATTCTTACACATTTCAATTCAATATTCATGTTAGATAGTTAGACGTGCACTTAACCTCACTGAAAAGTCATTATACCAAGGAAGTACTAAGGTACGTTAAAGATTGAGACACCACAGTTTACTCGCGTTGTTTTTCTTCACAATTAGCGAATGGTTTTGCTACTATAACTTCAAAAATGTGGTCTATGTCATGTCAAAACAAATTACCTGTCGGTATTCGAACCCATAACCTTCCGATTAGGAAACGGCCATTCTACCGCTCCGCTACCAAAGCTACTTTTAAATGTCTATTTAAGCCTTAAATCTTAAAAATGTCGAGCGAAAACCCCACCAACCCTTCAGGTAATTGTAATTAAGGAGAAATTGATCCATGAAAGAGATATTTTATTAACTTACTGAAGGAATGCAATCTATGATCAAGTATATTTGTCAACAAACCTCATAACCTGCTGCTGCAAAACCGCACCCTTTTATCTTGAAAATAAAATATTTTTTGAAATACTGCTTTAGGTAGTAAATGTAAACTGAAATTTGAAGCGAGGTCGTCACGACACACACAAGTAGTGGCCTAAAAAATCGTCGCGTGACTCGCACATGATTAGTTAAGCGAAATTAATAGAATTATTGTAAAGGGTTTGGATAGAATTTAGGGTGGGCGCAGAAAAAAGTCTAATGAATATATAAGTACAAATATTCTTACCTCCATAGTTCGGTCTTACTCTTTTGTCGTAACTTATGCTAAAGGAGTCCAAAATTGCTGAAATATTAACGTCCCCGAACATGCCACCCCCGCCGGCACCCCTGCAACAAACGAAATCTATGTTATCTAAAAGATTACATAGCATAAACTCACGCTTCTATCCTGGATGGTCAGGCAGTGAACAGGTTTTCTGACAGACTTCTTTCGTTTTACCAACATTCACTAGTATTTTGATCTTTAGAAAGGGAATGGGATGCGTTGACCAAAACTTCTCCTTGAGACGTTTGGTGGACAAACTTTTAGCCAAAAGTGGTTGAGCAAAGGGTTGGTGCTTTTGTCGACTTTGAGAAGGATTACGATAAAGTGGTTAGGGGTGACCTGTGGTCGGCACTGTCCGTATAAGTTCGGTTACCTCGAGCACTGACTGAAAATCAGCGCTGAGGGCTCACTCCCTCAGTACAACGCTAAGTCAGCTAGCTGCCTTTTGTGGCAACATAGACACACCTCAGGCGAAAACTATGTCTGTTTTTTGTTTAGTTTATTTGTATAATTATTTGGTTTATTTCTGTTGTGCTCATGTTGTGTTAATTGTCTGGTTTTTTGTTTCTGTGATGTGTCTTGTTGGTATAATAAATGTCTTTCTTTCTTTTCTTTCTATAATGGGTGACAGATGCGAGCTCTGAAGTCTCCAACAGAGCTAGCGTCAGGATTGGGAAGACTTTGTACTTTCGTCGACTTGGAGAAGGTTTGCAATAAATTGGTTAGGGGTGACCTGTGGTCGGCAATGTCCTAGTATGGAGTGACAGCGTCTTGCTGCTAGCTTTGAAATCTCCCTAAGAAGACTCCAGTGCTCGTTAGGATTAATAGGGTCGTATACTGACTGGTTTAGCATCCAAGAGGGATGACGGGGATAAGTCGCATTCCTGTGGTTGTTCAATTAGTTCATGGTCAGTTTCCGGCTAATTTGAAAGATATGAGCTATAACAAGCCATGTACTAGTGAGCTACTTGTCAATTGCTTCCTATATGCCGATGATCAGGTTTTTTCCCATCATCGGCCGTAGAGCTGCAGACACAAGGAACAGTAATGGATAGGGCATTTAAAATGAAGAGAATGAACATTATTTTAAGTAAGACTAAACTAATGATCGTCGAAAACAAAGGAAATTACTGCGTGTAAGAAGACTATTAGATTTAAAAACCTATTTTGAGGCTAAAAATTTCACCCATGCCGGGATTCAAACCCGCAACCTCTGGCTATCCGTGCCAGATTTTTAGCCTCTAAATAGGTTTTTAAATTTGTCCTTAGCACGGGTTAGTGCATTAAAAATAAAAATAGTATAAAGACCATCAGATCAACAAGTGGACAAGTGAAATAATTTGTTTATTTGGAGAGCCTATTTGCGGAGGATGGAAAGTGTAAAGGTGATATAGAAAAAAGAATAAAAGCAGAAAATTGTGTAGAATAAACATTTCTAGAAGAACTAGATAAGCTATACGTAATGCAGTGCTGCCTCTGTATTACGCGCACTAAATTCTGAATAATTCATTGAAATTGTCAGATGATTGCATCTAACTAGCAAATTCAAAGAAAATTTGCATTCCGAAAGGATATGGTGGCCTGGTCCCAACACTTATGAAAGTAGGACACACGCAGTAGAAATAAGGTCCTTGAGAATTACGTGTGGTAATACTTTGAATGGCAATTGATTTGTCTTGTCTAGAATTGAGAAAGAAATATTGCGTTAGTTTGGACAGATTATTGGAGACGATGAAAGCAGAAATGTCGAAAGTAATATATCGGGTGTATGTGGGTGGAAAGGCCGGTACGGGACGTCCCAGACGGACACCCTACGATAAGTTAATTTGAAAAAATATGAAAATAATTTTCATATTTTTATTATAATTATTAAATTAGTATAATTATTATACTCCTTTCTGTTTACTTAATAATACCATGTGGCCACGAAGGATAAAAGTAACAACAAACAAGCAGCTTAATTGTTGGCATAATTGGCTAGGTCACTCAAAAAGTATTCTCATTTCGTAGATAACATTTTCCATCCTGTAAACGTAATGAAAAAGGCGTTCAACAGTAGTAACTATGCGAAATGTCAATAGTTTAGAACTGCTGAAGGCTACATAAAAGCCGTTAAGCTGCATAGTCAGGTAAAGTTAGCGTATAAATAATATCGATAGTTCAAAGTTACGCTGCACTCTGCAGGGGCGGAATGCCTTGAGCCAGGAGTGCAGCTTGTATAAATAATTGCGCCGGGTTGGGAAAGGTCACTAAATGCTAGGGACGTGAATACTTAAGGGGCACCATGCAGTAACACTAACCCACCAATGAAGAATAGACCTTGAACTAAACACCTTTTAATAATTACACTATTTTTTATTTTTAATGCACTAACCCGTGCCATTGGCTCAATTGGTAGAGCGCTGGCACGGATAGCCAGAGGTTGCGGGTACGAATCCCGGCATGGGTGAAATTTTAGCCTCTAAATAGGTTTTTGAATTTGTTCCTTAGCACGGGTTAGTGCATTAAAAATAAAAAATAGTGTAATCATGTGGGTACAGTGATATTATCGTTCCGATGTTAAACCTAACTGCAAAGTAGGTAGTCGGGGCTGTAAGTAATGCAATTTGCATGAGTCAGATGTCGCTGCCTGTACGTAATACAGAGAATAGTGTAAAGAGGTTCGAAATTTCACTGATGCCGTGAGTCGCCCATTGGCTCAATTGGTAGAGCGCTGGCACGGATAGCCAGAGGTTGCGGGTTCGAATCCCGGCATGGGTGAAATTTTTAGCCTCTAAATAGGTATTTAAACCTTTTAATAATGTTAATATTAAAAATCACTTTGCCGTGAAACTAAGGCAAAATACACAGGTCTAGATAGCGTTAACGCCAAAACTGACCATTCTTAGCAATAACTACATGAGTCCTACAAATCACTATTGTTATTATTAAAAAATTAATCAGATATGTTTTGGAAACTTTATTTGTTAATAACGACATTTTCATTTTCATTGTCACCAAAAATGAATACAAAAAACGGCCATTTTGATTATTTTCATTATAAATACCTGGGTCCTACAATTAACTCTTACATTATTAAAGAGATTAATCTGACAGTGAAATGATTTGTTAAAAACGTTTTGATTTGTTTTATTTTGTTACATAGAAAATAAGGTCATTGTCGTAACATAATTATCATATTACACTATTTTTATTTTTAATGCACTAACCCGTGCTAAGGAACAAATTTAAAAACCTATTTAGAGGCTAAAAATTTCACCCATGCCGGGATTCGAACCCGCAACCTCTGGCTATCCGTACCAGCGCTCTACCAATTGAGCCAATGGGCGACTCACGGCATCAGTGAAATTTCGAACCTCTTTACAATATTCTCCGTATTACGTACAGGCAGCGACATCTGACTTAAGCAAATTGCATTACTTACAGCCCCGACTACCTACTTTGCAGTTAGGTTTAACATCGGAACGATATCACTGTACCCACATGATTACACTATTTTTATTTTTAATGCACTAACCCGTGCTAAAGAACAAATTTAAAAACCTATTTAGAGGCTAAAAATTTCACCCATGCCGGGATTCGAACCCGCAACCTCTGGCTATCCGTACCAGCGCTCTACCAATTGAGCCAATGGGCGACTCACGGCATCAGTGAAATTTCGAACCTCTTTACAATATTCTCTGTATTACGTACAGGCAGCGACATCTGACTTAAGCAAATTGCATTACTTACAGCCCCGACTACCTACTTTGCAGTTAGGTTTAACATCGGAACGATACCACTGTACCCACATGATTACACTATTTTTATTTTTAATGCACTAACCCGTGCTAAGGAACAAATTTAAAAACCTATTTAGAGGCTAAAAATTTCACCCATGCCGGGATTCGAACCCGCAACCTCTGGCTATCCGTACCAGCGCTCTACCAATTGAGCCAATGGGCGACTCACGGCATCAGTGAAATTTCGAACCTCTTTACAATATTCTCTGTATTACGTATCATACATAATTATCATATACAAGCATTATTTGAGTTTTATTGAAACCACTGCATTGTGGACCATTTGTTCAGGAAAATATTCATTAGAGTTCGGATGAACAATAAACAAGCTCTTTTTAAAGCAAGGGGAGATCAAGTATGCTTGAAGGATCATTATGCACACGAATAAGTAGCTACTTCGAGAAAAGAGGGAGGTTTGAGAGCCTTCTGATTAATTTATGATGTTTAGTTTAAAGATGTTTAGATAAAGATAAACAAGCAAGATTTCAAAAGGAAATGCGCAAATAATTTCTTTACACAACTTATAAAACATAGGGGCAGTGGTTTTTTTTCTTGTTTCTAATATAACATAAAGTCAGTCCGCCTGTTACCCGGAGGGGTAGGCAGATACAAGTGTTCATGGAGTCTATATACGACGCACTGCATGGCAAAGACCTTGTCTCAAAAAAAGAGAGAGTATGGGCTTGATTACGACGCGTGCCCACCTGAAATTGGCAATTTCAAGCGCTAGGCTATGTGAAAATCTCGGACACTTAGATTCGATTTCTCACGATATTTTTATTCTCAGTGCGTGGTATTGTTACTAAAAAATTACGAAATGTACGTAACTTAGAAAACAAAATTATTGATCCGTGCCGGGATTCGAACCTACAAGACGTGCGTTTGACCGCTCCGCTACCACCGACAAAACAAAATGACGTCGATGATATTGTTTCATGAACATAATATGATAGTATATTAGAATAGAATAGATTGGAACTCTTTATTGTACACACCAAAATACATAAAAAGGTTTATTAAAAGTATTGCCGTATACAATTGGCGGTCTTATCGCTAAAAGTGATATTTATAGTATATTTTCTGTTTCAACTTCTGAAGTCATTCGATAGTTCTATACATGTAGTAGATACTGAATTATAGAACAAATGCCTTTGCTGGTGTCGGGGCTGAAATATTATGCTACTTAAATCTACGTCAAACATGGGAAATGGTATTTTAACTTTTCACTAGAAAAATTTACCCTGTCGGTCTATCACCACCTAGACGCCAGACAAAAAAGGCTTCCTCGTACTGCCGCCGTAATGCACTAAACTATTATTATCTCTTAGACATAATATGTAGTATATTGAGACGTATATTTAGACAACATAGGTCGGCTATTATCCTTGTAGCGAATAAGTTCTAAAAATCCTCTTAGAAATAGTACATTACTGCAGCGGACTGCATGAAAGTGTAAATGTGGGCCGAGTGAAGCCGAGGCTTACATACGTAAGTCCATACCTATTTATGCCCGAGGCCTGTATAGTACTTTTTCTAAACACATAATGCAAAAAAAACATATCAATTACCTACGAACAACATTATTTTTTCCGCGATAAAGGCTTCATGTGTTATTTTTCATTTAATAGCTTTCTATTTGCAAGCCAGTTCGAAATTGAAATAAAACCTTTTAAAGGTTACGGTCTCGGAGTAAGATCGTTCCATTTTTCATTTTAGTGTTGTATGTAATTTATTTGGCCGCTAAAATACGTCAGATATGGATTTTTATGCGACGTTTCACCAATGCTCGTATGTTGGTCAGTACAGCAATTTCAATTTATTTAGAAGAAGATTTTCAAAATTATGCCCTAATTTTCGAGCATGTTTGAGAAAAAGGAGTTTTATTTTGTTTATATTTTACGGTCAGTTGATTGTTTTGTCTCTACCCGATTTCAGCAATGCCTTCAATTGACTTCGGCACATCGTTAGCATTGCTTTGTTCTCTTAGCATATCGCCGACAGTGATTAACTAGTTTCGTAATCTACACGGGCGCCGCCAGCGTTTTCGCATTAAATATTCTTTTTCTGGTTGGTGTTGGATATCTGCCGCTGTTCTGCTGGGCTCGGTGTTTTGTCCACTACATTTAACAAATTTTCATCAATAGTATTTCCCATAATCTCTCTTTTTCCTACCATCTACATGGAGACAATCTTTAAATCAACACGCCAGCTTCTATTGAAAACATTTACACTGCTAACGATGCGATAAATGTTGATACTGTGTGTATCTCAAACTGGAGCTGCTCTAGTCACATCACCATATCTTAGTTTATATTTATGTATGTTTTCTATTAAATATGGGACAACATGTTTTAAAGTATAACATTAGTCAAGCATCTAAATATATTAGTATTTCCGTTACATATTATATTTCTTTACATGTAAGCGAATTAGTTGATGCATTATGTCTTGTGTACACCTGCTGGCGTGTAAATAGCCCTGCCATAAAGTACGGACGAGGCCTAAGTTAATTAAAAGCATGTTTGACACTTGTATTTGAGTTCAAACCTCTTTTTCAGCCATCTAAAAATAGACGCTACAACCCGGAGGCAAAACTTGGCGTACCCAACACTGCGCAGGGCGGGTCCCAAAAACCACCCTTCAAGCGAATCCCGCTCTACTGTTCCTTGAAACACAGTCGATTTTTGCATGAAACAAAGCGGGATCAACTCGCGTGCTCTTTTAACATTCAGTGTGCCGCACCGCTATAAGATGAAAGTTGCATATTTAAGCATTTTGGTTTTAAACTTTACCCAACATCTACTCTTAGTTTACCTAAGGCCAATTGTCCGGGACTTTAATCGGGTTTTATAACTCGTTTTGTGTTAATGGCATCTACATAACCCAAGGTTACCCGGAAGAAAATACTCATTGGTCTTAGCTTGTGTTTGTACAAATAATGCTCTAAAGAAGTTTCTATTCTATACTTATATTGCTGATTTTTTATGTATCATCATACGTCCCGCTCCAGGGAACAATGTTTCTCTCAGAGAGAGAGTAGGGCGCTAATTATCACGCGTGCCCCGCAGATGGGCATGAATAATAAAAACACTCAGGTTTGCCCACGATGTTTTACTTCACCATTCCTGGCAAATGACACAAAATGAGCTTTTTAACCACAATTGAAACTAAAGAGAAGAAAGAACAAGTAGTAGAAAAAAAGAAGTTTAAAAATATTTCAAAAAACAACTACGGTACGGTGATAGGTGATCTTATTGATTCTAAACCAAGTTTTTGCCTGTTTAATTTTTCAAGCAATGTATAAACTTTTTTACACAATTTGTACAATTTGGTCTTGCAAACCTGAAATAAACATCGTTTACGTTTGTCTGTTTCAGGTTTGCAAGACTAAATTGTATCTAAAACTTGACGTGTTAACGGAAATAGAAGACATCGATAAAACTATATTTGTTCACAAAATCAATACAACAGCCGACTTATGTGAAGTTGCTAATAAAGAAAGCTGATTGCCCAGCATTCAATGAGAATTATTAGATAGGTAAAACATAATTACATTTAAAGTAAAAGTAGTAAAATAACTAATAAAAGATACAAATAGGATTCGCGATTAGACCCGTTTAACATCTACGTAAAAGCATCGCGATCCATTAATAATAGTTATTTGTTATACAAGAGTGCAAAGCTGCTTTTTAACCGCGTGTTCAATTTTGATGACCGAGCAAGCGAAGGATTCTAAAATTGAATCACGAGCGCAGCGAGTGATTCAAAATTAGAATCCTGAGCGTTAGCGAGGGAATCAAAAGAGCACGAGGTGAAAAATCTTTGCACTCGAGTGCAACACGTAACTTTTCATTCCACCTCAGCGAGGAAATGACTAAGTGCAAAAAAAAAACGTTTACAATCACAAGATAGGTACACTTTTATTTCAGTTTAGGTATTAATTACAACATTATGACAGGTAAGTATTACAGAATAATCTTTAAATTATAACAAAATAATACTAAGGTATAATTAAGAACATTTTAAAGTAACGTTGCTACAGTTATTTAAATTGAGTGTAATATTTTTTTAATTCACAAACTTAGTGCACACGATGTTCTAAATTCAATTTACTTTATCCTCTAGAGAATAAAAACGGCTTTTCCACTCAGATATTGAAGATTAAAAATACTCTTTCCGAGATGGAGGGATGAAAACACTATTTTCTGAGTACTTAATTTCCTTATTTCATTTGTACGTCAGTTGTTAATATAACTTCCTGGAGTACAGTTAATAATTCTTACTTAAAAAAATATTGTTTGTGCGTTAACTAATTTAGAGTAAATAAAAAAATACGTGTATTTTTTTAATTTTCTAAACGTATTTTTAAATCATGGGTGGAATGTCCCTTAGCTAATGGGGAACCCGCTTAAAATCCTCTCTATTCACCCTGTATAAAGGATGATCCGAGGGTATCGGCTGTGGGTCCTAAAAATCACTAAATCATGTTTCACAGTTTGATCTGATTTTAAAAACCTATTTAGAGGCTAAAAATTGATGTAATATTTTTTGTATGGTAGTGAAAAAAAATTGTTAAGGGAATGCTAAGAGTAACATTAGCACATTTTACAGATTGAATTTGCAATAAGTGTCTGAACCATCTGAATCAAGTTAATAGGGATTTGTAGGACCCTTGGCCGTGAACCAAACAATCTTGCAAAAAATCCAGAAGAAGATAGTATTCCCGCCACAAACAGTAATTTTTGGCGAAAATGCTATCGAGTGCCATATTCGCGATTCTGACAGCGATACAGACACTTTTAGCAAACACTATCTGCAAAATAAGATATTTTTTTTCATTAATGGCCGTAGTTAGCCCATTGGGTCCTGCACTGCGTGAATAGGATTACTTCTCGAGAGGTAAAAAAGTGTTAATTGTTAAGAAAAATCTTACATACTACGACTTTTTTATGGATACTTTAAGGGATCTCTGTTAGTTTAAGTTTATGTAAATCTATTATTATTATTTTTTTTATCTTCCACTGTTTTATAAGGTGGATAAAGAATATAGAATTTAAAATACGTTCCACTTAAGGGCAAAGGCTTTCTCACACAGAGAAAGAGAGAGAAATTATGGGCTTAATTAGCATACGTGCCCACCATTGTCAACTTCAAGCGCTGAGATATTTGAACATCTCAGATACTCAGATTTCCTCACGATGTTACGATCATTAAAAATTGTCATGCGGTCCCTTCAGTGAGATCAACGTTATAACATTATTTTAGCAGGTTGTCCATTGATAACGTTAACTTTCAATTTTCCACGGACACGCCCTGGTCATCAGGTGCGCCAATTACTTAGGTAATGAGGGTGTATCAAAAGCATTTGGTTTCGCCGAAAGTCCGTCCCTAATGCCCCATGTCATGATTATTTTATTGGAAAAATGCTCTTACGGCTCAGGCCCAGTCTGTCAGTTAAGTAGAAATTTGCGTGCACAGTCTTCGTTGCGTGAGACTGTGACCAGACCTGATATGCAAATATAGGCAGTTCTTTTTTATCAAAATACACAGTGACCATAATGTTATTGATGCTTTGTTGTTCAATATTTGGCCTAACAGCTTACTATTTACAAAACTAAAAACGCTGAAGCACGTCAGCAGCTGGAGCTGCGCCGTATACGACATCATGTTTAATTAACTATTTAATCCTGACTTCAGGACATTTGAGGCTTCTTTTGAGTCCCACTGCAGAGCAAAATTATCCACATGCCCTTGCCACGGTCAACCTCTAAATGAAAAAAAGGTCGTTAGATAGTCCTATTACCTTCACCTTGGGACGGTGCAAACCTCTTCACACCATTTTTATTTCTTTTTCTATCTATCATTTTCAAATATTTAAATTACGTCACACATTCTTCGATTTCCCTCATTTTCATTACTACTACTTTACCCTTTGACCAGATCTGACTATTTTACCTGTTTCTCCGTTTTTTTATCCAGTTTTCTGTTTTAAAATTACTATAAATAAAACAACATCTGAAGTCGTTACAGTTTATTATTATTTATAAAAGTTATACAACGTTCCACTGGCGCCCAGCGATAATAACGAAACCCAACAACACCCCACGGCTTGATACGCCGAGACGGCACTACCCACCCACTGCGACTACGCTGCGAGTGCGAGTACGAGCGATTACCACGATATCGTCGAGCTGCTGCTACTTCATACCACGACCCACGACCCCATTCATCACACGCGCATCCCCAGGAGCTGCCCAGCCTTCCTTAAGGACTTCTACCGATTCTCAAGACCTGCAAGATTTTTTTTTTTAAGTATTTTCACGTTTTCTAAATAAAATATTAAATTCAGTTAAAAGTGCGACTTGACTTATGGACCAAAGGTAATTCATTATAACTACTCATTAACCATTCTTCACTATGTAGATTCACCCATAGTAGCAAATTTTTTGGCCCTAACAAAAGTCTTATTCTATCTATCTGCACCCCACCTAACCGAAACATACCACAGCTAGTATACACTAACAGTATACAATCAATAACTTCTACACACATTACCAGACAGTTACACACCCACAGGCTGCTCACTAGCAGTTCCATAGACCTCGGTAACCTGGGATTTATAATTCCAGGTGGGACTGGTTACTAACTTACGTTGCCTCAGGAGAGTATACTGGGTAATTACTTGTAGACAGCCGAGCTTTACCCTCTAGGTTTTCGAGGCCGACTCGAAGGTAAGGCGAAGCTGCACTCATACAGTCTATTAATAACAATATTATATTATTAAATTATAATTATTTACAAAATCTTTGCAAACCAAATTTCTAGACGTCAGTAATTCTGACACCATTCATCGTCAAAAATTTTTCAAAATTCAATCAAAACCTCCACTGGTTAAACCTACAAGGAACTCTTTGGCAAAAAATAAAAACCTTTCACACTCACCCCATCCTTACCTCATTACTAAAATAATTTCTTAACCTCTTTTTTTATATTGTCCGTATTCTTTTTAAATATTTTAACTGACAACGGTACAATCGAGTACAAAAGTATACCCCTTTTTTTATTTATAGCGCCACCTTTTTATAGTTTTAATTTTCTGTATATATAATCACCACATTACCTTTTCGGACACATTTCCTTCACACTATTTATTTATTAAATCTTATATTTAAACTACGCTTACCTGGTGTATCTCTAAACTAAGCTTAGAGCACCTTTTAACTTATCCTTTAGTGCGTACTAAAAGCACACTTACACCACTATCCTCGAGGACATTTGCTAACCAATTTTTTTATAACATCCAAACATTCAATCAGGTGCGGCGACAACACGTTAAATAAGCCTAGGTCAATTAATTAATTTATCAATCGCGTTACTTACTTAAACGCGTTACGGTGTTTACCCCACCA
Source organism: Yponomeuta sedellus (assembly GCA_934045075.1). Taxonomy (NCBI): domain Eukaryota; kingdom Metazoa; phylum Arthropoda; class Insecta; order Lepidoptera; family Yponomeutidae; genus Yponomeuta; species Yponomeuta sedellus. Next base: position 21,413,887 of record OW203721.1, read on the forward strand.
TAGCTCTTGAGAGCAAAACTACGACGGAATCTACCCCGTCGGGTATTATGTACCCAATATTATAAATATTTTTAAAATGTAAATAATTTTCATAGAGCGGATTGTGACTCAATAAATAAGCCTTACCACTACCGAATACCAGCGGGTGGTAACTGGCTAAATAAGCCTATTACTAATTTAGGCCAGTTCCAGGATAAATCTAATTAATAAAAATAGATTTTGTCTATATGAATGAAAGAATGAATGAACGTCTTCACCTTCACTTTAGATGAAGACAATGCTAGATGATGCATGCTAGGGATGAATGATAGATGATGAATAAAAGTGGAACTGCCTAATGTAAATATTCATTGTAAATATCACCCCACACACTCTAAATTTTTTTCATTGCCCATATTTATATTTTATTTTAATATTTAAAAATAAATTTACTTTATCATCCCACATCCCCGACCTTCATCGACTTTACTCTCGACCTTTTCTTTAAATTTTAAATTTTACTAAACAATATTTTTTATAAATAATTTTTTTTTCTAATATATTTTTTAAATAAATATATAAAAAAAAAAAAAAAATACCGGTGCCCCCGGGTAGTGTGATGGTGCAAACCTCTTCACACCATTTTTATTTCTTTTTGTATCTATCATTTTCAAATATTTAAATTACGTCACACATTCTTCGATTTCCCTCATTTTCATTACTACTACTTTACCCTTTGACCAGATCTGACTATTTTACCTGTTTCTCCGTTTTTTACTCAGTTTTCTGTTTTAAAATTACTACAAATAAAACAACACCTGAATTCGTTCCAATTTATTATTATTTATAAAAGTTATACAACGTTCCAACCTTGATTTATAATACTAGCGATGTCCGTCGCGTGAAACCTATTCAGTGGCTTTCTTAGCTTACCAGTTAACTCATACCTGTTAATGTTGCTCGATTTCACTTTGTCTTGTAATTTTCAACATAAACATAGGGGCTCTGGAGCACATCTTTTTATTCAGGATTCGATCAATTCCATACCAGCTGACTGTATACTTTTCTATTTGCCTCCCAGGGAATTCCTACACGTCCTGCCTGTGATTGGTGCAAAATAAGTGTAGGATTGTGAACGTGGCATTGTCATTATATTTATTACTTATGTGCCTTAAGTATATCTTAATTATAAGCATAATATTCCTCTTTACACCGCTGACAAATTTTCAATTTTGGCCTTTCAGTCATATTCAGTCAAGACCAGCCCTTAAATTGCATATCTGCCAACTCTAACGAGTTTAGACGCATTTAGACGACTTTAAAGTGTAAAAATATGTATGCATCTGACAGTTCGGAGTAGGCCAAATCAGACAACTCCACACATTGGAGGATTTACGTGATCGAACTCCAGGTCTCAGTAGGTATCGTAAGTTAGAATATTGTGGACCAGAAGTTCTTTCAGGCGGTATTGATTTCCAAGCGCTGGCTTTATCCAGGAGACGCTATCTAAGATATGTCGCTATCGTTATAGCCGCTATCGTCGTACCGTATTTTATCTATTGCCAGTCTATTTCAAGTTCTCAATTCTTCTCACTTGGGTCAACTGACAGCCGATAGCTGTAGGTTTAAATATTTGTTAGCGTACGAGATACTGAGGGTTTGTTTGTTGACTATTAAATATAACTTTTTTTATGTAGTCTATAAACGTCCTAATATGCTTTGCAGAGGCTTTCTTTCAAAGAGAATATGGGCATAATACCACGCGTGCCCACCGCGGATTGGCAATTTCAAGCGCTGAGAACAACGGGCTCTGAAGTGAGACACTCAGTTTCGATTCACAGCGCGTGATGTACCACCGATTTAGTTTTCTAAGTTTACATTTGTTTACAATGTATGTGTCTGTATGTAAAAAAAATTTATGTTAAATGTTTACATTTGTGAAATTATACTCGTAGTATCAATACCACTCGGTAACAGTGAAGGAAAACATCGTGAGAAAGCCTGGGTGTCTGAGGTGTAAAATCGATGCAATTAGACATAATACATCCTACGGCGAAATCGATAAGTTTTAACAATATTCGTCAAGTATGCAGGCAACACCGTCACTTATTTCTGAACGGCTTTATCCAGGGTAGGTATTATGCTACCTTCAATGTTGGGAACACCGAGCTCGGCATTTAGGTCTGTCTTCCATTTCCTCTACGTTTTCAAGCCGCTTTAGCTCAGTTTTACAGATTATGTTGTCCGAAATCACTTCGAGCCATTTTGAGAGGTGGTTTTATGAAAATTAATTTAAAAACTGTAATTCATAAACTAAGCCCGTTCGTCTGGGGCGTTTTGTTACCACGTCTATAATGACTTTCAGAGAGGCTATATTATGAAGAGTATAGAATCGTAGAAAAAAAAATTACCACGTTTATTTATCTCTCAACCTGTCATTTTTAAAACCTGTATTTTTAACTCACTTGTCCACTATATGGCACAGGCCTTCGATCAGAAAGAGAGTATGGGCTTAATAACCACGCGTGCCCCCTACGCATCGGCGATTTCAATCGCAGAGGTATGTGAACATCTAAGACACACAGGTTTCCTCACGGTGTTTTCCTTCACGGTTAGTGAGAGTTATTGCTACCTTGACTCCACAAATGTACGTAACTCAGAAAACAATGTAATTGGACATAATTCCTTCATTGTTATCATGTTATTCTTATGATCCATTATATTAATCAAACAATAAATGAAAGTATTTTATGCAAAATAGCAAATAAACTGTGTCTTATTAAACGTTCAAGTTAAACTAGGTGTTTATTAGAAGATCTAGATCATTTTGGAAAAAATGTTGACGAAAAAACTCCAAAACTTTTGAAATTTATAACTATAACGGTGCAAACCTTTAAACACCATTTTGTATATTTCTTTAATTCTGTCTATCATTTTCAAAATTGAAAATTACGTCACCCATTTTTGAGATTTCTTCTTCATATTTTAATTTGACCTGACTAAAAAATCTTCCTTTACCCGCTTATCCTGTTTTTTATCAAGTTTTCTATTTATATTAATAATAATAATAATAAAATATTTTATTTGTATAGTCTACAATTTTTTTCTTAAGCTAAATACAAAGGTTGTTCGTACACAATGTGATTGTACAATTCGAACTTCTGACCCTTAACCTGGTAGAAACTTGTGTCTTAGGGATCGTTGGTTCTCCTACTGGTATTAATAAACAACATATTTTAACAGATACGTAACAGCGGAAAGGAGAGAATCAAACAAAATCAATAAATCACATGCATAACTTAAAATTTTAATGAAATTTAAGTTATTAAATTGAAAATATTATAAATAAAACACATTTTAAATAAAGCACAAAGTTGAAGTTGTTCCAGTTTTATTATTTCTAAAATGTTCTACCACATCACATTGGCGCCCAACATGGGGCCGATCCGAGGTCAGTAAAATATGCTCTTCGTGATACCACAACTAGACGATTTTCGATCATTCGCAATGTTTACGAAAATACCGGCGCGCTGGCAATACTGAAAGACTGAACGACTTTTTTCTTTGTTTTTTTCCTTTGATATCTACAGGCAATTTGAAGCGCGGTATTTGAACACCTTTTATACTCTGCTCTCCTCTCGTTGTTTTACTTCACAGTTAGCGAGTGGTAATGCCAATATAATTTCAGAAATGTACTTAGAAGACCAATTCTTTGGTACACGTCTGAACTGGGAATTGAACCCGAGTCTCTCCCTTCCGAGTCCATTGTTCTAACCACTGAGTTACGGCCGTAGGCACGGGTGGTAACTAAACTTATATTCTCTCTTTCTGAGAGAAAGCCGGTGCCATGCAGTTGGACGAATACTCGTATAGGCTACATAAAAAGTTATCTATAGGACAACATCAGCTGATAAAACTCGTTATCAACCCTTGTATGTCCCCATTGCTGGGGCACGGGTCTCTTCCTGCATCGCAGGAAGGTTAGGCCATACTCCACCACGGGGGCCAAGTCCGGGTTGGTCTTGGCCCCCGTGGGGTTGGTGGAGGATTGTAAGACAGTGGCGGGCCTTACTGTCAGAAGTTATCAAGCCGCCCATAAGGCCTCTGACATGACTTAACGACTGCCATTTTATGACAGCCGGCAACAACGGTTTAACATGCCTTGCGAAGCACGGAAGCGCTCGGAAAAATGCCACTAGCGGTAGTCACGGGACGCTCACCCATACTGTACCTGACCGCGCCTATTGTTGCTTAACCAAGAAATTCATTCCAATCACTCGGTTCGCCTAGGCCACGAACGCTGATAAAACTCATATGAGTTCAATTTGCGTACATCTATCGAAAACCTGCCGGAGGCTCACGGCGACCCGGGAGACCGTCCCAGACGTGAAAGAAATCCGTTCTCACAAAGACAAAGGAGAAGGGGGTTAACTTGGCTGGAGCTACCATCCCTAGACATGAATTGAGATATATGAAAAGCCTGATGCATCGGTGGAGGTTCCGTACAGACCCCACTTGTGGTTGTTGAGAGGTGCAGACTATGTGGCATATTACTGACTATTGTCCGCCATTGTCCATAAAGGAGGCATTCTGAATTCACGAAGCTGACAAGAAAGTGACCGATTGGATGGTTTGGGGGACCTTTTCGTATTTTACCGGCAGTATACTATACAGTATTTTCGAACGTTAACACGAGCATTAGACATAATTAAAACGGTTTTTACACGGATTTATGCTCGTTTATTACATTTTTACAATTTTCCGACGTTTCGGCACTTTTTCAGGTGCCGTGGTCTCAGATGACTGAGGTGACAGGCGTCTTTTAGAAAGTATTAACGGTTAGTTTACTACCCTTGGCAAAAATTCAAAAAGTTAATTGTGAAGTTACGATCCAAAATAGGCAAACCAATTATTTTATATAAAGTCAACAATACTGATTATAAGTAATTAAAGTTAAAATTAAATTTATTAACTAATTATTTTACATGAATTTAAAAATACTGATTATTTAATGTTTTTTTAACTCTACAGTCACACTTCTAGCAAGGGGGGTAACCATGGCACCTGAAAAAGTGCCGAAACGTCGGAAAATTGTAAAAAATTGTAACGAGCATAAATCCGTGTAAAAACACTTTTAAGTATACTATACGCAAAATAAATAAATGGAAAGCCCTTGACTCCACAGAGGAGTAAAGGAACCAAAGAAGAAGAAGATATTTGTAGAAGGGAACCTCTATGCAACTTAAGGAAGGCTTAGTTCCTGTCTCGACCGGTTAAAAAAAATTTTCAGCAGTTAAAAAAATGTTTTGGTGGGTTCATACAAGCAAGCCTCTTACTCTCTTCATAATCTCATTATGCAAATTAACGGCCTTATTTAAATAAGATTATGATTCCAATAAAACACTCTTATTTAACCTGTGATTACCTTCATCGTTTCTTTGTTTTTACAACTTAGGGCGATTTGTATCCACACACTATTTAAGCAATCGTTTTTGGTACGTTTTAAGGAATTGTGTTTTTTTATTTTAAGTAAGGGCGTTTGCTTCCAGAACTTTTCTATGAAATAATCAGTGATTTTTTTGCTGTCAGCAGTACATGGACATTTCAACTCACAAACTGCATTCGTCTGTATGCCTCTTTACTACTAAGAAAGACATGACGGGTTCGAGTTCCGGTGGCCAGTGGTTTTCTTGTGGTTGTAACTAAGTAACTGTAGCACAACTAATTTTGTTTTATTAGGTTTTCTCAATTTTATAGTTCTGAAAATAACCGCACTTTTATGAAATTGCGTTGTTGTTTGCAAACGTTGCCTTCGATGAATCATTATGTATATTATAAAAATGTCCTTAATTTGTAACAGGGAATAAGTTAGTTTTCTATCGGTGCCACTGTGAATGCCAATCAGAAAAATGACAATTTATTTTTGAGTTGTTAATGAATAAAATAACAAAACACAATTAAAAGTCGTGTCAACAACAAATGCCGTAAACACAACTTCTAAAGTTTCTATTTGGCGTATTTTGCAGAATTGTGCATTTTCACCCTACTGCGAGAGAAAAGCTTCTTTGGCTCGTTTGATAAGTATTAATATATGAGTATGTCCAATTTTTTGTTCCCTCATAATTCCTTAATCGATCTTAAGTCTCATTTTAACAAATTTTATTGCAAACAGCCGGGTGGTAAACGCTGGATTAGAAACATGGTCTAAAATAGCATAAATCCAACAAACAACAATATTTAATCAAATTCCCGATCTATTCTGCAAGAAGTTCTCTACAATTACACTAGGTGGCATTACTGTAAATCTCGCTACTGTTTAATTTTATTTACTTGTTACTAGATGGCGCTGCTACTAAATAAAACAATCGCAACGATGAGAAAATAAAATAAAAACCGTTTTTGTTATGTCTAGTGCTCGTGTTAACCTTACAAAATAGTATTCGAACATTCAAACAAACATTTTAATTTTAAAAGACTCCCTATAAAAACACAAATATTATGATAGACAAAAACTTGAAGTACTATTAAGGCATTCACCACATTCTTCTTTGACCTTTCCACAGCGTTCCTTTGCCCCGATAATATGCGCCCCTCAACGTGCACCCGATGATTGATCACACAAACCACATGCACTTGTTCAAATACAAAGGGGTTTGTTTGTCAAGAATTAATTGGTATTCAACGGCAATATGTCAGCAGCAAAGAGACCTAACTAGGTCAAGCTCGGCAGGTAATACTATTCTGGTACTAAACGATTCAAGGTTCTACAACCAGGCATTTGTTTGTTTCCGATTGACGTCGTGTGAAGTCCGTGCAAGTATGATTCAACTCAACACGTTTCGCCTTATATTGTTCACTTAATGTTTTAAGTAAAAGCATGAAATTTCAGGTGCATATTTTGTTACAGGCCGTTTGTTTGTTGTTCAGTAGATGTGATAGGGATATCTATATTACACTTATTTGTAGCGTGCGGGCTGCTAGCGTACCCAATGCGCAGAATGTGGATCACATAGTAATCGTGGTATACGCTTTTTTAATAAAAAAAATTTGAAGTCCGATTGCGCTAAGTTATAGAAATATAAAAACAATTAATTATATAATAAAATATTTTTTCTTTATTCGGTCCGACTGCTGAGCTTCAAATGTAATAGGTAGCCGCATTAACGTCGCAGAAGCTCATCTTATGTTTGGAGACCCTCCATAGCAATTTCATAATTTACTTACAATAGAAAGCAACGCTATTGTTATGATAATTATTTAAAATATTAGATGGAATCTATGTTTTTGTTTGTTCGCTAGGATGCCGTAGCATTTTCTTACGCTTTCAAAACAAAGCACTAACGTGTTTTTGCTTTCAGATTACGAGTAGATCATTTCGTACGATAACCGCCTGACTTCTAATTTCTTTCAAATTCGAAGACCCAGACAAGTTTTCAGCAACCACAAAAATCAACCCTTTGCCGTTTCAATCCCGCCGCTTCCAATATAGCTTTCGGGGGCAACATACCACAGGGCGAGCTTCCGACTCAGGTTTCTTTCAGAAATCCTAAGAAAACATTCGAAATCCCACAACACAGACACTCGTAAAACTAATGCATTCCATTTTACTACTGGACCGTCGAGATTTACGATCGCCGAGCTTATCGGCGAGGCGTAATTAAACGCAGAGTGGCGCGGTGCATTGTGTACTCACGCGACATGGTTGGCGTGGGGCAGGAGCGCTGCTGCGATCACCAGCAGCAGGGGCGCGCTGCGGGGCCGAGCGCCGATCATGGCGCGAGCGGAGGTCGCATGGGCGCGGGTGGGTCGCGCTGGCTCGCCGCCGGTGTCGCGCGGCGCACTGCCTCGTGTCCGCCGCCCGTGCTGCGCCGCCGCCACGCGCCGTTCGCCTGCCGCCGCTTGCTCTCGCTGCCTGCCGTCTCCTTATCGATCGGCTCTGGCGTGACCCGGGCCGGCACCGCCTGTCGCTCGAGCTATCGACCGTCGCCGCAGCCGCCGCGTCGCGTACTCCTAATTGCTACACCGCTGGACTCCTTCCTCGCATTAAAACTTCAAATCTGCGCGCGACACGTCGGAAAATGCCTTTTGATTTTTCCGTGCGAGATAACCCCGAGGCGCAGTGGCGTTCCTCTGAAAATAGAGAAATCTTAAGCGATTTCAAAGCGTCGCCTTGCGTGTTACAAAGGTGTACAGATAATTTATTTCATAAAGAGCCTGCAATATCCTTGTGCAGTGCAATACCTTTGAGCGCTCATTTTCTCTTTTATTTATTTTATCTCCGGAGCGGGGAACAAACGTTGAATGAAAGTGGATTTTTATTAACTCAAGCCGAGTCTCGGTCAGGTTTTAACTGGAAACATTCAATATTCTAGGAAAATACGCGAGCCGCGGTAAACGGGATTTTGCGAGAAATATCCTTTGATAAAATATTTGTTTCACACAACATCTATTTTACTTTACCACCGTTATTCGTGGAACCAGTCGTATTACAAAATTGCTTTCGCACTTTATCGACGGTTAGTGTTCAGAGTTGCCTCAAAATGCGCTTTTTCTGGAAAAAAAAATGTTATACTTTTTTAAAGGTATTTTTGGTTTCAAATTGCACTTTTTATCCGTATGTCGTTATTCAAATAGGCAAAGATAAATTAAATATAGTTTGGGACAAATTCTTTAAAAGGCGACAATGTACGTACCGAATGCTCCAATACATGTAGAGTAGTGGGTAAATCGCCAAATTTAATAAACTCATCCTGATACTTTTTTTATAACATAGCATAAAATTATGATCAGTGTGTTCCAGAAATTAGGATTTGGTCTTTGGTAGCCCAGTATATTAATAGGAACACTTCCTGAGATGTTATTTTTGATAACTTTTTTCCATCGATCAAATATCAATTTGTGTCCTCGAAAATTATTGGCAAAGACTCATTTTGATCATCATGAGATACATACATAACCTCACGCCTGTATCCCAGAGGGGTAGGCAGAGACCAGGGACTGCCACTTGCCACGATCCTGACAGATCACCTTCGCTTCATCAACGTTCATAAGTCGTTGCATGCACGCACGCCGGTTCCGGGTAGTTTTTATCTTTCTCTTTGCTAATACATCCCCTATTTGGTATGTCTGATGTATGTCTGCCTGGGACGTCCCTTACCAGCCCTTCCACTCACATTCGCAATATATATTTGTTTCGTCAATCTTTCAATCCACATGACTTTTGTAAACAAAAACCAAACTATGTTTGTTTGGGAATTGCTCCTTGACTTTCCGACTTGACATTTAAGATGTGGTACCAGTCAGCCTTACTCCGTTTTCTTATCTGTTAAGTTATGTACTTGGCAAAAAACTACCAAATGTTAACAGTGATATTTATGCTTGTCTATTTTTCGCATGCACTTCTACCATCGACGCCTATTATCAATAGATTAACATATCGTTAGTGTAAGAGAATCAGGGGTTAGTTTGTTTCGCACTCTTCTTGTTTATTTACAGAAAGTTGTCACCGTATCAATAAAGCGCTGTTACCAGATAGTTCTTGAGTAGCGCTGTCGAGTTGCTGTTTTGTTTAAAATGGCTTGGTTTCTATTGGTTTTTCTACAGAAAGCCGCATCGTATTTAAGCGCTCTTACATCTGAGATAGCTCTTAAGTGCGCTTTCGAGTTGCTGTTTTGTTTCGAACGGCGTCGATCTCCTTGCTTTCTACACAAACTCAGTAGCGTATCTTAAAGCGCTCTTAACTCTGAGATAGCGCTTCAGCGCACTCAACGTCGGGTTGCTGTTTTGTTTCTAATGAAATAATCTATTTTAATCTCTACTTGGTTGTTAAGTGTAAGATTAGGACGCTTCATTAATAGGATATATTTCAAGGGATAGCTTACTATCCCTAAGAGGGATAACCGTTCTAACATAATACTGGCCTGAACTTCTAGCAGCAATTGAACAGATAGTGTCCAAACCGGCAAATGTAGATCAATGTAGGCCCGTGGAACCAAGTCGAAACCATTTTTATTACTGCACCTACAGGCTGAAAACCACAAGAAACAACTAACACCTCGAAAACAGCAACCCTGGATGACTGTTCATACTATGGGCGTAGTATAATAAAGACGAAGATAAAGGGGCGCAAGGTGCTCAAACCAGAGATTGAAATCGTAAGATTGCCGAAATACAAGCTTCAGAACAGGGCAAAACGCCTATCTAGGCAAAATTTGCGAAGAGGTTAAGCTTTGCGCAGGAAGGTATCGGTCCAAATACCTGTACCATAAGATCCGTGTCCTTACAAGGTTACGTTCTTTAAAAACATTAGCAATCTAGAATACAAGGGGGGAGGTTTTTGCGGAGCTGGACCAATTCTTAGACGCGTGAAAGTGTTGCTACCAATGTGCCATTGCTGGAGAGGGGTGTTGACCCACAAACACAGAATTTGACCTTCACGGAGCCTGAAGATAGAGCTGAAATCGGAAACTAGTGTTGCAATATCACGCCCGAAACATGTTAAGGCGACCGGCAGAGAACATATCCCTATACAAATAATTAAAGCTCTAGAGCTATTTCCATAGATTCTGGAGAAAAGCATGACTGCATCTTCCATTATCATCTGCAACAATATATGACAGACATATGACTTAGAGAGAGAGTGAGACATTTATTTGAAGCCAGAAAGATACAATACACATAACACACATAACGATATTAAAATAGTACAGACAAATAAGAAAAGAAAGAACAAAGAAAAATATTATATAACAAAGATTACGATATAAAACAAACATTTACAATTTAGAAGGGCATTGTACCTCCGCAGCCACAAACAGGTAGCTGACTCAGCATTTGCTTCAGGCTGGGCCTGCAACACTGATTTTCAGTCAGCACCTATTCTTCAATTTATACATACTCGTAAGGTATAGAATATACCTACATACAGATATTACATAAAAAATAATATTTATAAAACAATGTCAATAGAATAGAATATGCTGTGAAATATACTAAATATAGAATATCTAAGTAACAATGCACATAATATGATAATAAAAATATGTAGCAATAAATAATTATAAGCAAAGAAATAACAAATAAGTACATATTGGAATTATTAAAATAGCTTAATGTAATTAAAGTTAACATAACATAAGGGAGAAAAACCATCTCCTTCAGAATGCGACGTTGCCATGTTGTGCGTCAATACCTAATTTCCATTTTTATTATTGTTTGAAAGAATACCACTTCTTGCTCGATAAGAACGTGGTGTTGCGTTCCTGGTAAGTAAGGCGTCCGAACTCCCGAGGATTCTCAGACCTGCATTTGTCCTTAGTTTTTAACACAATGAATTCTCAATTAAATAAAGGGTCGAAACTTTTCTGGATTGTATCTCCTGGATGGGCCACGCTGTTAGCTTATCATCAGGTATGCCTTATGCTTTGCCTATCCAGTTCAATACCAAAATATCCGGATATTGGAATACAAGTGGATGTATGAAGGTAATTTTGAGTAGGAAATATGCTAAGTGACCGTTTAAGAAAGAATGTTTAAATCAATGTGTATGAATGCTACACCGGTATTTTCTTATGGCATAGGTGTATCACGCAATTTTATTACCGTATACGAAAGTCATTTGTGACCAGTCATATTATGTCAAGTGACCGTCTTCTTTTTGACTTGAAAATTATTTATTTTAATAATTGAAGACCGTCAATTTTCTTAAAATTGCTCGGTATGCGAGTTATTTGAAATGTTGGGCAGGGTAAAAAAACAAACGGGCAGTTGGTATTGACTTCACCAGGAGAGCTGATAAAATACGGCGGAGAGAAGTTGCATAAGCTGGTCTGGGAACTATTTGTTCGCATGTGGGAGCAGGAGCGCGCTCCGGATACCTTAAAAGAATCGCGCATAAATGCTTTCTACAAGAACAAAGGTGACCGATCTGACTGCAACGCTTATCGCGGTATTTCGTTTCTTTCTGCCCCCGGAAAGGTCTTTGCTAGAGTTCTCTTAAACCGCCTAAAGAACTTGTCCGTTAAGATTCTGCCAGAAATCCAGTTTGGCTTCCGACCGGACCAAGGCATATGCGAAGCTATATTCTCTGTGCGTCAACTGCAAGAAAAGAGCAGAAAACAGGGTCGTCAGTTATACCTTTGCTTTATGGACCTAGAGAAGGCTTTCGACAGCGTGCCTCGGGAAGCTCTATCGTTGGTGCTAGGTAAGCTTGGGTGCACGGAAAAGTTTGTGAGACTGCTTAGACTCCTGCATGACGACATGCAATGCTGCGTTGCCATAGACGGTGATCAGACAGACTTCTTCCCCGTTACCTGTGGGTTGAAGCAAGGTTGCGTTTTAGCAAATACTCTGTTCGCCTTATACTTTGCGGTGGTAGTTAGAGGAGTCTTACAAACTGTTTCTCAAGGAGTTCGCATCCGCTTCCGCACAGACGGCAGCCTTTTCAACTTGGCTAGACTTAAGGCTCGCACTAAAGTCTCACACGCACTGATCACCGATATCATGTATGCTTATGACCAGTGATAGGAATGGAGCGGGCTTATTTACCTAAACTTCGAGGAACAGAGAAATAAATCGGAGACTTCCTTACGACAATATTTTTTTCCGGGACATCACTTAAGTAAATTAAAAATTTATAATTAATGTTATTCGGAATAAGTAATTGGTCTCTGTTTACTTAAAGTTTGAGACTAGACATAACATAAAGTCCAACATTTTCTGAAAGTTTGCTTTTTGGAGAACATTATGTAAATGACTTAAAACTGTTAAACGCAATCTTTGTTTAAGAAACCGTACACTTTTTGCAGTAAATATCTGCTTTTTCGCTCCATCTCGACCACGTTTCTTGAGATTTCTAAAGTTCAAGTGTATAATTAAAAAAAAAATATTCCGGCAATTATTGTCTTTAAAATAATAAAACAGACATTTCATAACTTTTGAACTCTCTATATGTATTTTGGACGGAGATAGAGGATTGATAATTTTTAAAAACGAAAGGTATTTGTCTTTTATCTTACTAAAAGATCACGATACAAGAGTTTATTTAAAAATGTGTGTAATTATATTCTTTTTGATGCACTAACCCGTGCTAAGGACAATTTTAAAAACTTATTTAGTGGCTAAAAATACCACGTACGTTATACAGAGAATATTGTAAAGAGGTTCGAAATTTCACTGGTGCCGATGAGTCGCCCATTAGCTCAGTTGGAAAGAGCGCTGGCACGGATAGCCAGAGGTCTCGGGTTCGAATCCCGGTATGAGTGGAATTTTTAGCCTCTAAATAGGTTTTACAAATGTTATTATTTAAATAAGGGCCGGATCACATTATTCAGTAACACAAAGTAACACTTTGTAATTATATAACACTTTTCAAGGCGACTCTGTGATTTGTTATGTATAGTCTTAAACTTTAAGTAAACATAGACCAATTACTTATTCCGAATAACATTATTTTTTAATTTACTTAAGTGTTGTCCCGGAAAAAAATGTTCCTCGAAGTCTAAGTAAATAAGCCTGCGCCATTCCTATCACTGCTCATGACAATCATGTGCTTCGTAGCAGAATCCCTAGACGGCCTGCAACAGCTAATGTCAGCATTTCACCAAGCCTGCCGTAAGTTCGGCCTGAAGATCAGTGTCAATAAGACGGAGGTGATGTCCCTGGACATACACGGTCACGAGACACTGGCCATAAAACTTGGTGAGGATGTGCTGAAGCAGGTGGATAAATTTTGCTATCTGGGGGACACTGTAACATCCAAGTGTGACCTTGATGCTGAGATAAATAGCAGGGTAGGTGCCGCAGCTGCAGCATTCGGCAAGTTATGTTCCAACGTCTTCTGCTCTCATGACCTTAAGTTGGCCACTAAGATATCGACATACATGGCAATCGAGCTGCCAAACCTCTTATAGTCCTTTGAGACATGGTGTGTATACCGCCGCCACATTTGCACTCTGGATCGCTTCCACCTTAAATGCCTCCGTACCATCATGAAGATCAGATGGTCTGTTAGAGTGCGAAATACCGAAGTTCTGCGACGAGCCAATGTTGGTGGCATTGAGGCCTATTTAATGCGTCGACAGCTTCGGCGGTGCGGTCACGTATCTCGTATGGCGGAGGAAAGAGTGGTGAAGCGCATCTTCTATTCTGAACTAGAGGAGGGCAAGCGGAATCATGGCGGTCCAAGGATGTCCAAAAGCGACACGAATAGATGCAACATAAAGCCCTCCCGCTGGAAACGGGAACGTGGCAGCACAGCGGCCAGAATGGTGCAGGATGGTGAACAGCCAAGTACGTGAGTTCGAGGTTCAGCGTAAAGCTGACCTTGATACCAAACGCGAACAGTTAAATGCTCGCCCACCTGCTGCCATAACATATAACTATGAGAACGGCATGCTCACGTGCCCTCAGTGTGCACGGAGTTTCGCCGCGAAGATAGGCTACATAAGCCAAGCGCCATATTTCTGATTAAGGGTCAAAGTGGTCGCCATGGCCGAAATCGGTCGGAGCAATCATCATCATCATACGTCACACTATAAGTTTTGCGTAACTTAAAAAACAACATGTTATAACCAAAATATTATGTTTATTGCTTTTCAAAATACTCTCCTTTACATTTTAAACATGTTTTCATGCGATCGAACCATTTTCTAAAACCATAGATCTGAAGGCATGTTTTCTACGTGCTGATTAAACGCATTTACTGCCTCTTCGGAGTTGGTAAAAGTAAAACCTCTCATCAAATCTTTGATTTTGGGGAAAACACAGAAATCACAGGTTGCTAGGTCGGGGCTATGCGCAGGATGGGTGACGAGTTGTACTTTTTCGGAACCTAAAAATGACTTAGTTTTGCTTTGGCCGCGTGTCATGATGTTGGAGAACGCGGCTTTTTGGTCGTCTTTCGCGAACCTTTTCTAACACCCTGGATAAACAAATGGTTAAATACCACTCGGCATTAACATTCTTTTGATCTTCAAGTGGAATTGTACAGATGGAACCCGTAGCTGAGAAAAAAAGGGATCATTTTTTTACCAACGTTTCTCGCCTGCTTCACTTTTGTTGGCCGGTTTATTTTTTAAACACCCATTCACAAGATTGCTGTTTTTTTCCGTCTTTTTCGTCTACTGTGAAAATGTCATAAACAGCATTAGAATGTCCATGGTCGTACTTTATTAGCATCTGTGAGCACCATTCCACGCGAGCCCGCTTCTGCTCCGCTGTCAGTTTAAGAGGGATCCAACGAAAATGAAGTTTGCCAACTTTCAATTCTTCGTGTAAAATTTTCTGAATTTGGCTCATACCAATCCTCAATTAGTTCTCGAATTGTCTCATAGGTAATCCGCGAAATTTCTTCAATTAGCCGCTTAACAGTAGCCACATTATTATCGTTGACGGCAGTTGAGAAGGCGTCATGTAAAGAAACTCCACCTCTCTAAAATTCAGCAAACCATCGCGTCACTGTGCTCAAACATGGTGCTTCTCTTCCAAAAGCATTTTGAAGATGAGCGGCACAGTTTTGCGGGGAGAGAGAACTTTTTATGCCTTAATGTATGTGTACGCTACCGCATGTGTACCACTTTGTACCATATGTGACCTCTAATTTTATAAGGAACACTATTCCCTAAGATACAGGTTTCGCCTAGTTTAGGGGATCGAAGAGTGGCACTATTTTTAAACTCATGTTGTATAGCCTCTGCCTATTTTAAGTGTGTGCGTACCTATACTTTAGTCACTGTCTCTGTAAATTGACTGTATTCGTGTTTTTGCTACATGTACAATAAATAAATTATTATTATTACATATATTAAAATCATCGCTCTAACATCCTTTCGACTGAATTCCATTTTCGTTGCGTACGTATAACTTTGATGTGTGATAAAAAACAATTGACTAATGATTTCCCCGCCGAATATCTATTATTTCATTAACATTCGAAACTCAAATAATTCCGATTAGCTAGAAGTGCAAAACTTTTAGTGTGCCCCATGTAGTACATGGTACTCGTTTATTTAATAGTTTTTAAATCTCTCATGATCGGCAAGTAGGTTCTTATTACCTCCAAATGGGGCTTGTAGGTGACTAATTAGCGGTCTAGGGTAATAATGTAGCTAGAAAAGCCCTAGGGCTAAACAATAAAAAAAAAAAACACTTCTTTCTTTCAAAAAGTTCGCGTTCGGCAATATACATCATGCATTCAGCATAATGACCAAAGAGGTCGCTTGCTATTCAGCATTGTCTTTGTGTGAGTATAAATTTAATTTTAAATATTGAACAGCAAAGCACAATTTCGTTCTTGAAAAAAAAACTTAAAACGTTATTTCCTTGATTTTTTTTAATGAAAAAGGCAAGAATAGAAAACTTTTACTTTAAAAAATGTTTTATTCTTGTAATGCCGGTTTTTTTCTACTTGCCTCACAATCGAGATGTAAAGCAGAATAGTTAGCTCGGGTGTAAGCATCAATTGCACCCTCAAACTTATCTCGGGCTGGAACTTATGCCGTACTTGGCTACTAATATACTATTAATCAGTTAATAGCATTCGTTTAATATAATCGTCATGAGCTTTAAATTGAAATTGCGCTGTTTATGTAAACAGACGCCAGTTGGTCAAATACTGTGATGCTTCAATGTTTGGCGTCCGTATGTTGTACATATATACGCCACTTCTTCAAAATACGAACGCGTGATACTTAGCAGTGTGAACATTATGGAGCAACTAACGCCCGTTTAGTTGTTTATTCAAGACTATATTCATGTTCCTTAACTTCAACTTAAATGATTCATTAATTATTATTAAAATATTGGTATTTTTTTATTATTTATTAATATTTATTAGTCTTTTAGTAAATCAGTATTTAGTAACAGGGCCTTTGGCTGAGGCTTTGGTTAACTTACGTTATTGTGACCTTATAAAACACTGCCCATTAATTTTCGTGAAATGATAATAATTTTAATCAACATCTCGTATTGAGTTTGTCATAGGTATACAGATGAAACCGGACGTGGAACATCTAGTCTTAATCTGGTCCATATATTAATCTACTATATTTTACTGTATTTCAAGTACACTTACATAAATAAACAAAATGCGCTTAGTGTAAAATTGTAAACATACAAACGTCTCGTAATTCAAACCAATGCCCTCAATATTATCACCGCGATAAAAATACGGACCTCATTAGTCGTAAGATACGAATCCTTACTGAGGATTTTCAGATAAACTTAAAAATTGCGCTTAGTACAAACATAACATTTTGTACTGCAAACATATAAATAATATTATATTTATGTAGTCACATTGATTATATATGGACGTCAACAGTCGTAGGATGCAAACCATTAAAGACAATCTGACGTCCGTATATAAAAAAACACAAAACTACCAACTATAACATTATTTCACTGATTCAACTCACAATCCCAACACGATCACTGAGTAGAACATAGAATTTAATTTCCTTTGGCCTCTACCGCGACCACTAAACGTTTCTAATCTATCAGACTGAGGCTAATTTAAGGTTTCCTATACCATTACATTACAACGAGCGACACATATTTTCGTTTTTAATTATATTTTACTCTAAAAAGGATTACGTTAAAGGAGTATGACTGCACTACAAACTTACTAATAACGAACACGCACTCATTTGTGGGAAAATGTCAAAGCGAGCAGCAAAATCTTCGGTTCTGAAGTGGAAATATTAAGTTCTCGGGAACATTCATGGACGTCAAATGTTGCTCAGTATGAATAGAACGCGTCAAACCGACATCTGTATATTATAAGTAGATCTCGCAGTATTGAAACTATTTCTCTTAGAACGACACTATATCATCACTCATCAGCTCTATTTGTGATCGGAACCTAGGTATTAGGTATTTCTTATCGATTGACAGTCAGTGTCTACCTATAGCTAGCAGGAGTACAAAACTAAGTGCCTACCCTACCTACTCCAGGTGCATGAAATAAAGTAGTAAAAACGAGTGAATAGGTACGTACTACGGTCACATTTGAAATTATAATACAATTTTGAACATTATTCCCTTGACATAAGTTCCGTAAAGTGTACATATTATTAAAGGCGACTGTACATACATACTCACGTACCTGGTATCAACTTTAATAAATTCTCAAAATTAATCTTTCAAACCCAAAATAATGATAATAAGTACTAAATATAATAGGTAAATATTGAAACGGCATTCAAAAATTTACTCGTCGTTCCTTCAACCTTCTCTTTGAGAACGGCATTTCAGTTACATTAACACAGTCGTCACAAATTAGATCGCACTAAACGGCAACGTCGCAATTCGCAGCAAGAAGTGACGGGACGCCAAACGAGGCGCACTATGAACTGGCAATTGAAGACAGCAGCGCCACCGTAATTGGCTACGAAAATGCGCGGAACTACGGAATTATTCAGTTCAGTCAGAACGGAAGAAAAATTACTTCCAAGTTTATTTTTTTATTTTTTATTATTTGTGGTCAGCAGCGTAAAAGGAGGCGATTGGAACGGGTCTCCTATTTGACTTCCGTATATATATATATATATATATCTATAATATAAAAATGAATCCCCGAATGTGTTGGTAAGCGCAAATCTCGAGAACGGATGAACCGATTTCGCTGATTCTTTTTTTAGAATATTCCTTGACGTACGGGGATGGTTCTTACGGAGAGAAAAATTAAAAAAATCGACTGCGATACGAAGTTCGTTGGGTCAGCTAATATATATATATTTAAAAGGCGAACTGCAAGGGGATTCGGTTAAGGAGGGTGTTTCCGCAGGGATAGCAGGCACACTTAAAGAATGTACTCTCATGGTCGTTGTGACAGTCCGTTCTGTAGGTTCAACGTCGTTGACTTCTCAAAGACGTTTGAGTCGGTGATATGGCCAGTACTCTGGATCACTGTTCTTTTGTTCTAACACATATTGTACATCTGCTACCACGACTGTACGCGATGTATCTTACCGCTCATTTTCAACATCTCAATATTCATCGTTATCAGCCCACCTCTGCCTACTGCTGAGTTTAGGCTTTCATTATGCCATCTTTCACTGCCTTTCACCATTCGCATCCACGGGTCATTTGATGATTTGCAGACATCGTTAGAACATAGGTATATATAGTTACCCACTAATTGCCGCCGTCCGGCTTTTGACCACCACTTAGTTACTGCCCTGGTCCACCAACCATCTTCCCGCCTAGCCAGGTGTCCTGAAAAACGCCACTTCAGAGTCAATATTGAATAACCAATATCGTTGAGAACTAATAAAGCAGATGACTTTAGAAGTATGATGGCGTTACAGTATCGCAAACGTTGAACGTAATAAGGTCCCAAACCTTCTCAAAATTTTGCGCTTCAGCAGTTCGGTCTTAAGATGATTGCGGCAAGAAATATTATGACTAGCAACCGTACCAACAACAAATCATCTGGAGTCTCGGAAATTGCGAAGACTGCATCGGGACAAACTGCGAAGTTTTTCAATCTTATGTCTATTTAGACGCATTGATCTCCAACCACGGCTAGATGAAGTATTTTGTTTAATTCTCAAAGCCCTCACCAATGTCAACCATTTTAAAATTAATTTAGAATAGAAGGTTTCGCAAGATCCCGTACGCAAGGGGTGCCACACGGGATCCTATACTTTGCCACTCCATCAGTCTGTTTGTCTGTGGTGTGCTTCTCCGACTCGCATTTCGCCGATTTTTTATGTACTATCAAAGGACGAGAATGTTGAAGAAATGAATTAGTTTCTCAGGGAATTGTAAGCATTGGTATCTTCCTACCCGTCTGGAAAGCAGGCATAAGTTGTTTGTTTTTTGAATCTAGGAGTTTTGAAACGCCAAATATCTAAAATTTGGGTCCTAATGTTCTCTTTTACTATTTTCTTAGTTGTTGGTTTCACAGATGTAAAATATTAAGTTTGTGAGAGAAAAATAATAAGCAAGACAGACATTTTATCATGTTCAACCTGGCACTTGGGGCTTTGCAAACAAGTAAAGCAGCGCTTCGTATTTTAATTATTAAACAGGTGCTGGAAATTTAATTAGTTGCTTGTGAAGATGTCAACACTTCCTGTTCTTAAGGGCCATTCAAAGCGCCTCTTACCCACTGTCCCCTCGCAGATACGCCCCAATCACCCACCACCCTAGAAGTTAACATTGCTTTCCCGCGGAATTAAATACCTTATCCATAAAGCGAGAAGTGTTGAAACGAGGTTGATTTTACAGGTAATGCTTCTAGACCATCGAAATCCCTTGAAAAATATTTACTTGCGTCAATGGCTACAACATTAGTAATGCAACTTTGTAATGAAAAAGTGGTTTCATTACAATAAAATGAACATGTTATGTTCCTAATCAAAATAATTGGACAAGAAAATAATATCTGTCTCTTTAAATCGATAAGCAGCTCTAAAATGCATAGTTTCCACTGTTGAATAAAGCCTCAATGACATTGTGAACTTTGATAACAGAAAGTAGCTTTAAAATTGTTGCTAAGTTCTGTCAAGGTCTTTCAGATCAGTTATAGTAAGTAGTGTCAAGATCCCGGTACTTATACGGTCTTACCAAATGAAATATTACCTACAAATGATTAGATCGCTTAATAATACAAATAGAATTGAATTTGATACCGTGTCAACTAAAATAGCCAACATTGTAGCATTTCAAATATCTAATTACTTGAATTACAAAACAAAATTGAGTATAAGAACTGGCACATTTCCGAGGAGATTACGACTTTTGTAGTAAAACACCTGTTTTACTTAAACTTAAACTTGACACTTAAACCAGTGTTTCAAAATATTGCCTTTGTATATATACAATCAAATATACTCACTCATACTTAAAAGTAAATAGTATAGTAATCAGAAAACAAAATGAATTAAAAGACAAAGACAATGTGTGGTTTTCTAAACGTAGTAGTTTATAATGTAGATTTACTAAGATTTACATGGACATGACGCACATCCTACAGTCTACCCTACTCAATGAACTCAATACTTATGGCACTAGAGGTAATGTGTCGGAAAGCATTAAATCCTATTTCACTGACCGAGTATCTACTATTATACAGAAATGTACAAATCAAACAAAAAAAGAATCCATCACTTTTAAAGGACTACGGCGTTCCTCCCGCGGTTTGCTACTTTTTACTTAAATTTACCCAGGTCTACACAGCTCACCAGAGGTCCCTACATGCTGACGAAAACACTGTAGTTTTAACTAGGTAATTACATAGTATAAAAAGTAGTATTAAACGAAGTCGTAAAACCAACAATAACATGGCTAGATAGTAATAATCCAGAAGCCAGTCTGGGTAAACCCAATCGAATGCATTTCAGCCAGCGAGTTATACCATCTGACTTTGAATTTGTATACGATGACAAAAAATTTGCCGTAGACGTCCCAAAAAATTAAGATAGATAAAAACTGATTTCGAAAGCACATGTTGGATAGCATGTAAAATATACAGCCTAAATCTCAACACGTGCACAAAATGTAGTCAGATGCTCTTCTAATTTTTTATTACGGGATGGTTGCTTTAATATTTAGATTTGGTGTAATCTTTTGGGGAAACTCGACGGACAGAAAATTTTCTTTAAAGGTACAAAAAAGATGCATAAGGGCAATATTTGACCTATAACGGCAGACAGCTGAAAACCATGTTTAAAAAATGTCAAATGCTTACACTGCGCTGTCTCTATATTTACAAAGTACATTTACATTTGCTAAAACGAACCCTGATTTGTTCCCCCAACTCTGTCGTCGCCAAATGTACACGGCGAGACAAAAGTGGAGTTAGTGCCCGAAAAGCTAATACTGCACTGCTCATCAAAGCGTATTTTGCATGGGACGGGAATAATAAATCACCACAGGAATTACGACAACTGTCAATTTTAAACCCCGATTGATATAACATCAAATTTATATATTTGTGTATCATAGATAATTATTATACATAATTGGTGGTCAGTCTTAAATTGTATATCACTGTGATCCTACCTGTACCATAGGCATACAAATATAATAAAGTTAGTATAAGGCAAAACAAGTTACAATGTGTCATTTAGAAAGTCGATTTTATAATAACTTTCTTTTAATGTCTTTTGAAATAAATCTAGATTCAATTCTTTGTACACAGTTGGTATCTTGTTGTTAGAACATAAAATTTACTATATAATATAATGTTAGGGATATCTTGGCAGATGACAATTTAAACTGAAATATTCACTGACATTTTAGTATAATTTTTATTTTAAATTAACATTTATCCACATAATATTAATAATATTATTTATGCAATTAGACAAAATAGGTAATACCCTTAATTTTATTTATCTACATTTTAAATTGACATTATATTTTTATTTCAATGCGATAATATTTAAGAAGTCATGGTTCTAATTAGTTTTCTTTGTTGTGCATTAGAGTATTCACTATTTTTCTGGTGGCGCCCTTTTCGACAGTTTGTACGCTACATGAGCCAGGACATAATTATATACAACTAATTTATATGTTTACCATCTCATCAATATACGTGGTCGTGGTCCATATTTATATTAAATATCATTGTTTTTGTATTAGGATTGCTTAAACGAAATGCGTAACAGCGCGCTCTTCCACTATCTATCGTCACTGATTCATAAATTGTGTACGGCTCATGGGTCATGTATGCAACTAATATTGATTGAAGAACAGAAATGTAAATGAGAGTAAAATATACGTGTATAATATCGTGTTCCATAGGATTGAGGACAGTTTTATACAAAACATTCTGTGGTCCTTTGTACAACTAAATTTTGCAGCCCGGGAAGGTAGGAAACTAGTGGTTATGCATTTATGCAGGAGGATTTACGTTCATCCGCTGTTCGGGCACGTAGTCTATAGTTTGGACAATTTGCGCCCTCCGCATTGCGACTCTCCACTTACAGTAGAGGATTTCAGCTACTATTTATTGAATGCTGTGTTAGCGGTCACAGCAGATATTAAACCCTACACAGCATACATTTTTGCTGTGTAAAATATCAATATTATGTTAGAGTGTAGTAGGGAGTTTCAATTCTCTGCTCCGCTGCTTAAGCTTAAGTTTGGCCTACGCAGGATTTAATTACATTTTAATTACTGCTTAAGGAACAATTAATAAGTGGTGCCTGTCGGCCTAGATTAGTTGTGTGCACTCTGTGATTTAAAGCTTCGTGAAAGTGATTGTTTGAGCATACAATTTTTCTCAAATCATTCATCTAAAATTATTGAAAAAGGGATCTACGGTCAAACAGACACAAGATTGTTATTTGAAATGTGAAGTGAAAACTTTTTTATTATGGTCATTTAGGGAAAATAAGCATAGGCTATACTCGGAAGTGTGAGTGGGCTTAAAAGATATGTAAATCCAGCTTCATCGTTTGTCTACAAAACTGCGCTTCGTCAGGTAACACCAAAAGCATTATGCGCATTAACTACAGTACTCCATCACTCGTATTCTACAGTTTGTAGGTACAGTTTCATACAATTATTTATAAAAAAGTCTGCACTTATAAGCCATAGAAGGTTGTAAGCTGCACGCAACTAGATTGCAGTGGCAGCTCATAATGCCACATTAAAAGCATGCAATCCTTACATGCAACTGTGACCTACAATATCCATCAACGATCTATTACGATTATGCATACTTACATGAAGCGCACGCGATCGATTTTTTAATTATGTGCCACTGAAAAATATCAACGAAGTCCATGAAACTGGGTCAGGTTTTGTACTAGGTATAATGCTCGACAAATAACTTGATCAAATTAATTTTACTTGGCATGAACGTATTTCGGACATCATTCGTTGAGGGAGGCGACGGACGCGGGATGTGACTTAGAAATCTTTGGACTTTAGCCAAATTCGCAAATTATAAAAAATGCGTAACCATTGCAAACTCATCCCGACTGCGTCGGGTATTGGTTTAAGGCGCTTGGTAACTAGCACCAATGGAATAAAATTGATAACTTGTTTTGCCGTTTTTGGCGGACATCGATTTATCAGCCAATGGAATAAAAATCATAACTTGTTTCGCCGTTTTTGGCGGACCTCGATTAAAGTCCTAGGTTATTGATCCTAAGTTCTACGTTATAGGTTTTAAAAATAGTTATCACAGATATTAAGATTTTTTATGTATACTTTTTGAAAAATACGTACTATAAAACTAGTTATGATTTTTATTCCATTGGTGGCACTGGTTAGCACCCCAAAGCACCTTAAATTAGCTGCTGGACATTAAACGTGTATTTATTTATTCAGAAATGTATAATGTGCGGGATATTCTTGACACAATTGTTCACAACTCTCGATGGTAACTTCAAAAATAAACCCAACTGGAATTTCTGCAGGTATGGTTATTTTTCTTGGTTCTAGGTAAGTTTGATATTGTGATTTAGTGGCAATTGGTTATAGTACCACTTTCACTATTTATGTGTTGAGTTTTTTAGTCAATCTTATGCCTGGTACAGAAAGAGTAACAATTGTGAAAGAACACAATGTTTGATTGGTTTCGTACCTACTACAAATCTGATTTGCCACATAAAGAAATGTAGCATGGAGCCCTTGCCATGGGAGCAACAAGCGGAAAATTGTTCAAAATGGACGCTTAGATCAACACCAAAGTGTTCGACTTTGAAGCTCTTCGGCGATCCGACCTGGATACAAAAAAGAGACTATTTGAAAGCCCGTCCACCTGCAGCGATCACTTATACAATTCACATTGTGCTCCCATGTCTGCAATGTGCAGAACCTTAACAAAAAAGCCTTTGTGAGCGCATCAACGCTACTAAACTGGGAGATGCATTTAGTCGCCCTGTCCGCAATCGGTTTCGAATATCATTATCTCTACCACTGGCAGTTATTCCACTGTTTGTGCACTCATACCTGGTTTGTTTATTGACTAGCTGTTATAGGTTTCGCTGCGATCAAACTGCAAATTCCAAACAACCTGAATTTGTTAGGCACGTATTGTTTCAGGAAATGATCAATTCTCGTGGAGCTTATTTGATCGTCTATTGGCAAACAGGCAATTACCACAGTGGAAAATTTCAGTGGAGAGCAAGTAATCGACAACTGGCTGTAATAATTCACATTGGAGAACTTCCATGATATCGACCTCGCACTGTACATGTAGTTTATCGTTAGGCGGTATGCAATACGCAAACACTTTTTGTTATTATTGTCCTGGTCGTCTTTTCAATATTTTTTTACGCCTGCGAACCTATGAATAGCCGGGATTATAATGTCATAATTTTGAGGACATTATAGTTGCTTTCGGGGTCGCTCAAGTTTAAAAACGTTTTTTATATGTAAGAGCCCTGAAAGTGAGTCATTTCTTCTTTTATCAATAACGCAGTCGCAAGTTAAGTCGTTTGTTACTTTTCAGATATCGTATTTTTAGTTGAATTTGGTTTCTTTCTTAGATTTTAGTTTGTTAATATGTCTTCCGCTCAGCAGAGGCAGCACACATCTTTTTGTCTTCATATCTTATTAACATGCTGGTACATAAATGTCTCATTAAACTGTCATTGATGCTTTATTTTAGAATTGATTATTATTTCTTACTTTGAAGACAAATAATTATTTTCTAATTCTATTTGAAGCCGCAGGTTTTGTAAGATTTACATTATTAGGTATCTAGATGTTTTTAAAAGGTACTACTAATTGAACTGTCTATTATTGCATTGAGTGCATTAGTTTTCTTACCCTTGAGTATGAGTGTGGACGCATGTTCTATTGCTGGCTTATGGCGATTTTTTTGCAGATCAGTGAACCAGAGGGTATTAAGTAAGAGGTCAGTCGTCAATGACATTGAAGGAGGAATACATTAAATACATCTCAGACTGACGTTAATTTCATTAGGTGTTATTATTTACTATAGGTAAAACAATTTATTTTTCAATTTGATTTACCTTAATTTTTACCTTAAAATGGTTGAATACTACTGTTAAGCACCGTATGGTGCCCTACTTTTCTGTTTTAATAATAGGTAAATGTTTTGTTTATAAATGCGAGTTTAATCAATATATTTACAAGACAATTAATAACAAGAAGAGACAGAGAACTAAATTAAAAAAACTGACACAATTAAAAAAGACAATATGTACAAAAAGTCAAAACAATAAAAAAGGTCTGTCGCCAACAACTACACTGGTTGAAAATGATAATCTAAGGATTGACTATTGGTTACGACCACAATTTTCTGTTTGTGATTTTTGCAGTTATTTGGTGTAGAACAATGAGGTCGTAGGTTGAAATCCTGGCATGTACCAATGACTTTGGTGAGTAGGTACCATACAGGTGCCGTGACTTTTCTTTCCAAAAAAAAATATAACTCTGGATCTGCAATGGTACCTATTATCTCTTTTTATTTATAGATAATATACATAATAAGAAGTAGAACTAACTAAATTTAAAACTGATAATTTGTATAAAAAACAATCTATAAAAATAAAAAGAGGAGGTCAACGCCAACACTTTGTTTTCCAATTTATGTAAATTTGTAAAGGTATAGTAGCCAAATCAACCAGTTGAAGTAAAGGAAGACATCATGAGGCAACCCTAGTATCTGAACTGTGAACATACCTCAGCACTTGCTCTGTACCTTGCTATGGATATTTTGTTACTTATTTTAAACCGCATTTTTTTACATTTTACATATTTTATTTACATTACATTGTATTTTTCTACAATTTTGTAATTTTTATAATGGTAATATGTGGTACTAACTTTAAAATTGTTATTTTCAACTATTTCAACTATTCTATTATGAAGTAAAAAATACTTTAAAAAACTTCTATGAGTATCTCATCATTATTTGGTATAATTTTTTTAAGATTTTCCACTACACAAAAAAGGTAATATATGCATTATATTTCTTTATTCAAATCTTACAAGATTATTCCCGAGTAATTCTCTGTCTTATATTTAAAGTACGTTTTTTAATATGCACGCCATAGTGGCATAAAAATTTAGACACTTATTTCATTATTATAAAGTACTTTTTTAGGTACGAGTATGTACGAGCAAACTGTAGTACAGTCTATTTATTCTTACTTGTCCAATTTAGTAAACAAGTTTCTACCCTTAAACTGTGACTTTTTAGTCCCTTTTTATTTCCATAAATGAAGTAACTTGAAACACTCTTTTAGACAACACGCTGCCAATTTTATAAACATAGTTCATGATAGTTCATGAATTTGCCAGAAAATGTCTTTTAGGCATATCATCTCAATTTTAAGGTTAGAATCTTGTTTACTAAATTGGACAAGTAAGAATAAATAGACTGTAGGTAGTGGATACAATTTCCAGTGCTTGAATTTGTCAATCCGCGGTGGGCACGCGCAGTAATTATGCACCTACTCTTTGTTTCTGGGAGAAGGTCTGAGCTGCAGTAGGACTATATAGGCTAAATAAAAAAATCTTTTATTAATAACCTATAATTTTTTTCTCATCATTTCTACGACTGACCATATTTTACCTTATTTTTTTATTCTACTCTATTCTATTAATAAAACGTAGAGTAAAGAATTGTCAGTGGAGGCACAAACTATTTAAAATTCTTTATAAAGAGCCTGTCAGTCTATTGGTATTATGAAATTTCTCCTCACTAAACAAAGGTCGCTTATATCTATGTATATATGTACCTACCCAATTATAAACTAAGTTGTACCTTCTTTTTTACAGTCCCGTCATCCGAGCGTGTACTCCCATTTGGCTTTACTCCCCAGTCCTATTCTGCCCCACTGTGTAGAACAGTTGGCAAAAAGCCCGCGAATCTCGCAGACAAGACATATAGCATGAAATACCGTATTTATTGCAAAATACCCTCGGTATTTTAGCGGATATGGTACTAATACTTTCTACACAAACATTCGATTCATGATTATGGTCACCATATTATTGTCTTCGCTGTTGATTCATCAAGTTGTTTAATGTTCTTATAAAATTGTATATAATATGATATGTGTTAAAGCAAACTAATTTAATACTAGAAATGGTGCAGTTACTTATTTATGGATTAAGTGAATTATTTATTTAGACAGCACACTTAATGAAATTGAGACATGGGTAGAATTTTGCGTATTTTATGCTAAGCTAGAGACTGTGTTGTGTTGTTGTAATTTATGAAAATGAAATTAGGGTATTTTTTTTAAAGTAAAAACTAAGCGTGAGTTGAAAACTTAAAATTTTAATCAAATTTTGAAGCTCGCCGAATTTTTTCAAAGTTAGTGATAATTCTGAAAGGGAGGGCTATGTCCAGCAGTGGACTAGTATAGCCTGACGACGTTAGTGATAACTAATTAAATTTATTAATAAATTATATCTGATACAGACGTGTGTAGATTTTTTAA
Organism: Yponomeuta sedellus; assembly: GCA_934045075.1. Taxonomy (NCBI): domain Eukaryota; kingdom Metazoa; phylum Arthropoda; class Insecta; order Lepidoptera; family Yponomeutidae; genus Yponomeuta; species Yponomeuta sedellus. The sequence goes on from OW203721.1 coordinate 21,442,248, forward strand.
CACTGTACTGGTGATTTAATTTTATTATTAAATGCTTCGTTAACTGCTTGCGTAACAATGGGAAACAATTACCGAAGCGATTCTAATTTTAAAGTTTCGACAAACATATTTCATCTGTATTTTAGCTATTTACGATTATTTTACGTGGGCCTTAATTAAGTGGTGGTACGTGCTGTCATTATTTACTAGATAATATCCAACCTGACCTTAAAATAGAAATAGTGAAAATAGCAATCGTGATTGTTATTTTCAAGGTCATGACTTGTGCTAAAACAATTATTTTCACAATATTACAAAATGAAATTATTAATGAACATTAATAAGTCTATATGCAGTGCACCGAATCCTGAACACGTAGCGACATCTACCTACCTTGCACCAACGGTGTGTTAAGGGTGTTTTAGCCAGCGGCCACACAGAAGAGCCGCGGGGCGGGGCACGAAAAAGGTGCGACCGGTTGCATAGAATTCGCGCCCTAGCCCCGTCTTTTGCGTCCGGGCTTAGTCCCGTTCCCTTCAGGCGCTAGGCCGTACTGACTAGCGCCACCAACGGAGTAAAAATCATTACTTGTTTTATAATAAGTGTTTCCACAAAAAGTAAACATCAAAATGATTGTATATCCTGTGATAGCTATTCGAACGTACAGCCTAGAATTTAGTATCTACGAGTATATTATTTTTTGTCGAGTTTTGAGCGGAAATCGATTAAGACTTGAAATGTTGTATATCATTTATAAATAATAAGAACTGGAACGACTTCAGGTGTTGTTTTATTTGTAGATAGGTATGTAGTATTATAATAAAGCAGAAAAACTGGATAAAAACGGATAAGTCAGATCTGGTCGAAGGGTAGAGTTGAAATGATTAAAAATGAGGGAAATCGAAAAATTTGTGACGTATAATTTAAATATTTGAAAATGATAGATAGAAAAAGAAATCAAAATGGTGTAAAGAGGTTTGCACCGTTACAGACTTAGGTTGTTTTAGACTGTAGGTTCCAATAATTGTCCCAGTTGCTAAGATTTTTGATGTTCAAATGATGTGAAAGGGTTTCAGTCAAAGTTCACTTTTAGGAAAAAACGTATTATAAAAGAAGTAACGATTATTCCATTGGTCGCGCTAGATAGCGCCGTGTACCGCGTTTGTAGGTACACTTTGTATAAAAGGGAATTGGACCAAAGACACGTCTTTTCCGCGCCCCGTCCCATGACCTCGTCTTTGTGGCCGCTGTCTTATGGGCGACAGAACTGGTACACTGTGCATTTTTTTTTCTGCAAACACAACCATAAGTTTCGTTATATTAGCGAAGGAGGGCGTTGCTTAAACTTAAATGAAATTGCGCATTTCTGTAGTAATTAAATTATGTTTTAATTATTATATTATTTTTAATGCACTAACCCGTGCTAAGGACAATTTTAAAAACCTATTTAGATGGAGTCGCCCATTAGCTCAGTTGGAAAGAGCGCTGGCACGGATAGCTAGAGGTCGCGGGTTGAATCCCCGCATGGGTGGATTTTTTAGCCTCTAAATAGGTTTTTAAAATATGTTTGTAATTACTCAAACATATTGGATTATTTATGAAACTTTTACAATACATTTTTTTTGAAAGAATTCAACAGTAAGCTTTTAACTTTACAATACATTATTTCCAAAGATCATTACTCAACCATGTCATGTTATTTAAATTAAGTTTCATTATTAAGTTTTATGTTCACAATGTAAACTATTTATCACAAAGGGCCATATGAGGACTTGCTACTGTGATATGCCTATTAAGGTTGAACGTTTAACCTTAATGGGTATATGACAGTTTAAATTTCTAGAATAATGTAAAAAAAATGAATGTTTTTTTTTGTCAGAATATATTATACCTATCTTTGTTTCGTGTTTTAATGTAACATAATACAAGTCGTATGAAAAATTAAAGGGTACGAATTTTCGGAAGTGGTTTAATTTATCTATTCTAGAAATAGTATTGTACATGTAATAAGAATTCGATTAAAATAATAAATGGCTCTCTAGGTTGGTAATTTCCAATAACGACATATGATAATTAGTCAGATATATTTTAATAGTGGCTCTCTTTACATATTAAATTAAAGCGAATTATCTATATAGAGAAAATTGTGATGAATGACGGCATCGGTGGCGCAGCGGGTTGGCACGCTGACTGTAAAACCGAAGATCTCGGGTTCGGTCCCCGGCCGGATCTAACTAGGAAACGAACTTTTCTAGTTTTTCTCGGGTTTTGGATGTTATCTAGGTATGTGTTTATTGTATTAAATCTATCGTCGAGTTAGCACCACATACAAGTCATTTAGTTGTACTTAGTATAGGGCTAACGAGATCTGTGTAATATGTCCATTAATATAAAAAAAATAGTTTGGCATTTACTTATACACATGTTTTGATCCTTCTACGCAAGTTTGGCCAAAATCGTACACTTGTACAAGTGCGCTCACCGAGCCAAGTGTGAAACTGTGCAGTTTGTATGGGTATTTTGGCGAAACTTGAATAGACCATTTCTTGGCACGCGTATTAGTAGAAAAATAAAATATCGTTGTATAGTCATCATAGCGTTTATTACCAATACAAAATACAACAAATTTTACAACGAACGTACGAACAATAACAACTTGTAAAGGACACACCACACCTTCTCTAAGTTCGTGTTAATAAAAAAAATTACGTATTTTTGCTATGCTGCGCTGTTACGTCAGGCAGGCTGTCTCACTCGCACAATCATACGTTTCTAATGTACATGAATAACTGTACAAAACTAAACTGAACTAACACTTTCGAAAGTACTACATGTTAGTTATATATTAAAGGGGTATAATCACGATTATTGCCGTGGTCTACCCGAGACCACGGCAACGCTGCCGAAACGTCGGGAAATAAGGTAATTACGTTTTATCTATTAAATAATTGCGTTTAATATATATAAAATTTGTATGAGAAATACTACTAACTATTATTTTATATTTGACCATCCGGTCAAATTAACTCAACTATTATTATTAGGCTTTTTGTTAGAAGAGTCCGACTAGGGAAGCAGCCGAACGACGCGAGCTCCGTTTCTACTCGCCATGATTAAGCTCTGCGCATCAGAGCGAAACCTGGCAGCCAATTATCACTTCATTAGCAAATAATTCGTATACGACTCTAAGGCGTATGAATTCGAATTCTATAAAAAGTCGAGCGACAGCCAAAATCTGTGTTTCAGAACACAGATTTTGGCTGTCGCTCGACTTTTTTGTTATGCTACAAATTCGTCTGCGAAAATAAATGTTTAATGACTCTGTAGAGTTATCTGAGCTGTGTGGTGTCGGCCGAGAGAATAACACCAACCCAATTCTTCCCGCGGGTGTCGTAAAAGGTGACTAAGGGACACAAACCGGGGGGTGGGCAGCAGCGCCCCCTGCAGTACAATTCCACCGAACTGCGATCCCCAACCCGCATGCCCAGCGTGGGGATTATGGGCATCACCCCCTATGATAGCACAACGTGGCGTTCTTTAGGGGAGAGCTGTGTCCAGCAGTGGACTAGTATAGCCTGACGACGACGATGACGACGACGACGACGTAGAGTTATCTTATCTTATTTTTATGCGACAAATGTCTAAGCCTTCGAGTATTTTGCCTCGGCCCCCTGATCGGACTCTTCCATCAAAAAGCCTAATAAGTAGATCCGATCAAAAATCAAATAACGTCACTATTTATATGTTTGATATATAACAAATTTACGGACATTTTTTTCATATCCTTTACATATTATGATTAAGAAAAGTGGTTGCTAAAATTAATAGATCTGGTAACAACTTAGCTTTATAAAAAAATTAGATATAGGTTATTTAAAATGTTTGTAACCTAATTTATAGCAATTTTTGTATGTGAGGTACAGCGTGTGTGACGTAACTGCAGCCTTAACAAATTTCATATTATTATGTCTTATGATCATATCAAAAATGATTTTATTACTAACAAACACATAATAAAATATATTTAGATAAAAATGTGCCAAATTTTAGTACAAAGAGTCAAATATAAAGACTGCTTCTACGGTAGACCGCCTTGAGTTAAGAATTTAGTATAATTCGTTAAATTCCTCTGTCTGCTTAAAATTATTTTTTAACACGTAATAGCTCTTAAGCTGTTAAATTTAATTAATACGCTTTCTAAGAATGATAGGAAGTATGGCAAACATTATGTAGTACACCTAAACTACGTAACTATCTACGTACAAAGATCGAATCCCAACAATTTACGTTCTATCCTCGTTAGTATTTATTAGTATTTATTTAGTAATAATAAATACATTTAAATTTTAGTATACTTAGAAATAGAATAAGCTATTGCGTTTAAAAAAAACCCATACATAGTAAGAACATTATCATTTTTCCGTGCAAGATGAAGATCTACAAGTATTTCTTAGATTTAACTGCATATCTAGATGGTAACATAATATTATGCGTGTTGTTATTTTGCATTATAGGATACGCAATAGTGTGATAAGAAAATGTTGGGGAATGAAAGGGGATGGAGTGACTAGAATTGAGACAGGAATGTTGCGTAGACACTGAAATAAAAAAATAAAAAATCCAGTGAAGGTAAATCGAGGGATTAGCAAGGGACGTGTTAGAGGATATGTCAACCAAATAGAGGATGTGTACGTAAGTTTACCACAGCGCTTGACATTGCACGGTGGGCACGCGTGCTGATGAAGCCCGGGGAGAAGATCTGCGCTCTACAGTGAGACATATCTTCATATAGCTTCATAATTATTATCTAAGTTTACCAATTAAATCACTTCAAAATGTTATTTGACGCTGAGGTTATTATATAAAAATTAAATATATCGGCATTAATCACGGGAATAATAAAACGACTGGGCCATTGAGAGGACCGTGTTTAAGAATCTCCTTAAGATTTACTTATAACTTTTATAAGTTTATTTTAATACCTATTTTAGTTAATAATTTCAAAGACGACCAAAACTACGATATCTATAAAGATTATAAAAGTTATTTGAGTGCTAAGTTCAGTATATTATTATGTCAGGTCATTGGGTGTTCTACAGTACCTACTGAGGAAGATCGTTGATTATATTGTTTTCTATTAGGTACATATCGAAGTAACGTGGTTAATTACCTATTTTATTTTTACTGTATTGAAGTATTGCTTTAAGTAATTATGGTTTCATTGATAGGAACTGTGGACTATGAATAATTTTGACAACAAGTAAGCATTACTAACAGTAGAATATTACAATTCAAACATTTTAAAACCTAATTTAATTATTAAGTTTGGGAGAAATTCATTGATATATTTCACCACTTTGAATGCCAGACTTGAGCATATAAAGTACCTTGATGGCAGTATATAGTATCGCTAACTAAAATAATCATTTCTTTTTTTAGTATGTTTAAGGCGCTGAGGGGTGCTAACCACTGCCACCAATAGAATAAAAATCATAATTTGTTATGTCTTTTTTTTCAACAAGTAAACATCAATAATTTCATATCTGTTTCAACTTTTGTTAGAATAGCCCAGAACTAAGTATCAACAACCTAGTTGAATCGAAATCGATTGAACTCTTAGGTTGTTGACCATAGGTTCTAGACTGTGGACTCTGAAAATAGTTGTCCTAGTGGTTAACATTTATGATGTTAACTTTTTAAAAAAATCGTATTATAAAACAGTATACAATTTTTATTTCATTGCTGGCAATAATTAGCATCCCTCAGCGCCTTAAGCATGTGCGGTCAAGTTTGACAAAGTTTTGGCAGCAGTTAATTAACGGTTCGGTTCGTTAAATAACTGCTTAATATTCGGTTTTGGCACAAATTATTGACAAACACATCTACAGTAAAAGATACATTAACTTTTACATGCGTGCACTCGGGTACAGATGCCGGCAAACAAACTTAACTATTAATAAGCTTGCCTAAAGCGCGGTTCAATAAATGTACGCTTTGTGCAAAAAGGCATATATTATAAACATATAGGATTGTTTAGATTTGAAATTGAAGCCGGTACAAGCAGTTCTATGTTTTATAATATTTATGTAAACTCTGTTAAGGACTAAGTTTAGAGTTATATGTCCATATTTTCTCAAAATTTGTCTATGTTTTGAAATGAACAGCTAGTTTAAAATGTAAAGTTCGGTATGGCGCAGTACTTTGAATATTTTTTTTTTATTTCGATTGCCTTTATTACTTACCTACTTTATAAGAACAGTGAATAAATTTGATCTTCAGTGGATCGATTGAAAAATAAATCTTCCGCCGCAGTACTTTGAATAAAACCTTTCTGTTTTTGATTGTATCAATTATTGATTTAAAAACCTATTTAGAGGCTAAAAATTTCACCCATGCCGGGATTCGAACCCGCAACCTCTGGCTATCCGTACCAGCGCTCTACCAATTGAGCCAATGGGCGACTCACGGCATCAGTGAAATTTCGAACCTCTTTACAATATTCTCTGTATTACGTACACGGGTTAGTGCATTAAAAATAAAAATAGTGTAATCAATTATTGATGTTCAGTGGATCGACTGATAAATAATATGCCCTTGCTTGCGTTGAATTTTTTTAGCTACAATAACAAATTTTTGCCAGCATCTGCACATTACGGACAGAGCTACAATTCATAACATTTAAGCTGTGGTCGCCGGTACTGTAGTTAAGTCACGCAGACCCAAACCGTGTTGCAAATCACATAGACCCTAGCCAACTTATTTATGAATGGACTGATCATAACCACAGGGCGATGAGGTTAGAACTGTCTCTTCACAAACAATTTGGTAGAGCTATAGGCTATGTATTAGAGCTGGTAAAGGTCTACGTTGTTGTTAGGCAGCTTTGTAAGGGACGAGCGACGCAGGGTGGCGCTGCCGTCCTTCTCCGCGGATCAGACGTGCGTGAAGCTGGCCTGCAGGGCCTCCTCTTGAGAGATTTGAGTAGCAGCCGCGTAATACTGTAATTGTGGAAACATTGCATTTTTAATATGTAACTTAATCTCACGCCTCACGCCAGGCGTAGGCAGAGGCAAGGGACTACCACTTGCCACGATCCTGACAGATCACACTCGCTTCATCAACGTTCATCGGACGTTGCATGCACGCACGCCGGTATATCCTCTCTTTAGTCGAAGTATGTCCGCCTGGGACGTCCCTTAGCGGCCAATTCAGCCACACTCACTTAACATATAGCTTTCGTCAATCTTTCTTCTTTGATCCTCTACACATGTCCAAGCCAACGCAACGTTCCTTCCTTAATTCTAGTCACCACATCCTCTTTCAGTCCAGAACGTTCTGTAATAAGTCTTTTGCATATTCTGTCATTCAAACGAACACTACACATAGTTCTCAAGGATCTCATTTCTACCGAATTTTTAATATGTTGTGAACATAATTCGCGAATTCACGAGTTCCGTGACGCGGTGTTATATTGTAGCGTTACTCACGCCACGGCGGCTCAGCGCGTATGAAATGGAAATCCAGAGTTTTACGTCACGAGAGAGGGTTAACATATACTATTGTTGAAATTTAATTTAATTTTAAATTCGGTTTTCTACTAAAGGAGAAATTTTAAATTAATTTGTGACGAAGCCGCAGGTAGGAGCCTGCATCAGTTTTGTGGGCTGCAAGACGTAGTAATTAATTCATATCCATCCATCTATCAGTTGATAACATAGGTACGGTAGGTAACGATTTTCCCTTGCCTAAAATCGCCTAGAGTTTTTATTCAAAAGATTTAGATAAAGATAAAGTAAATTAATATTTATTTCTCACAATAAAGAAAAAACAACAGACAGCGTATTACAGGCCAAAGTATTGAGAGCTCCACAAAATCACGTAAAAGCCATTGGTACAGTTATCAATTCAGCAAATTGGCTGATATTATGTACTTAAGGTACAGATCGATACCAAAAATTAGTGGTTCAAAAATGGTTTTTCTCAAAGTTTACGGATATATTGGAGGGTGAGTATGGTTATTTATTTTTTAACTGTAAGCGAGTGTGAGTCAGTGCGTTGTGAATGTGTATGAGATTATAGTGTGTGCGTTAAGTGTATAGGAATATGTAAGTTGCAGCAAGTAGATTTTCAAATAGCTGATTAAATCACACAATACAACAACGTGAAAACTTATACATTCACACCAACACAAATATTAAGAAAAGACAAAAAGGTGAAATAAATAAAAAAAAGATTAATAAATATATACTATATAAAAAATAAATAAATAAATAAATAAATAAATAAATAAATAAATAAATAAATAAATAAATAAATAAATAAATAAATAAATAAATAAATAAATAAATAAATAAATAAATAAATAAATAAATAAATAAATAAATAAATAAATAAATAAATAAATAAATAAATAAATAAATAAATAAATAAATAAATAAATAAATAAATAAATAAATAAATAAATAAATAAATAAATAAATAAATAAATAAATAAATAAATAAATAAATAAATAAATAAATAAATAAATAAATAAATAAATAAATAAATAAATAAATAAATAAATAAATAAATAAATAAATAAATAAATAAATAAATAAATAAATAAATAAATAAATAAATAAATAAATAAATAAATAAATAAATAAATAAATAAATAAATAAATAAATAAATAAATAAATAAATAAATAAATAAATAAATAAATAAATAAATAAATAAATAAATAAATAAATAAATAAATAAATAAATAAATAAATAAATAAATAAATAAATAAATAAATAAATAAATAAATAAATAAATAAATAAATAAATAAATAAATAAATAAATAAATAAATAAATAAATAAATAAATAAATAAATAAATAAATAAATAAATAAATAAATAAATAAATAAATAAATAAATAAATAAATAAATAAATAAATAAATAAATAAATAAATAAATAAATAAATAAATAAATAAATAAATAAATAAATAAATAAATAAATAAATAAATAAATAAATAAATAAATAAATAATAAATAAATAAATAAATAAATAAATAAATAAATAAATAAATAAATAAATAAATAAATAAATAAATAAATAAATAAATAAATAAATAAATAAATAAATAAATAAATAAATAAATAAATAAATAAATAAATAAATAAATAAATAAATAAATAAATA